>PVIC010014516.1:0-36483 GCA_004025085.1 Thryonomys swinderianus | reverse complement strand
TATCTTGATGTATTGTTGGATAAGTGATTAAACTCATCAATAATGAGTCTCATTGATATAAAGCACTTATTTCCTTTTTATGCCAAAGTTATATCACCATATTTTTTCTTGTCTAATCCAGTTATCTTCAAATCAATCCAATTAGTTTTCATATTATGATATTATTCAAAAATTTAAGAAGCAAGCTTGGTAGTTCTCCAGCTATACATCCTCAGCTATAATATAGATTTCCACTTTGCACGTTTCTCTTCATAAAGGTAGAGAGAAGAAATGCCTAGAAAAGACCGCAGGAGCAGAGGATAGATGGGGAGGCCAGCACTCTAAAAACTAACAGGAGGATTCAGCTCTAATAGGCCACACCTACAGATGCATGCACTACAGAATATTTTGAACAGTTGAAAGGAACCCAAAATTAATTATATTGTGACTTTGACCCAACTTCGTGGTCTTTGGGTGCGAGGGCAGCTCCATAAAGTTCCGTGCAAGTACAAAAAGTACCCCCTCCAGAAGAAGCAGGGGTGCTCTCTCTCCCAGTGACTGGTTGCATCAGTTCAAAACGCTATTACTTCCGTCACACCCGCATACACATCTGCACACGCGGCTCCCCCAGGGACGTGGACTCTGCTCAGTGGCCTGCACTCACCCGGGGGAATGTTCTGATCTTTACTGATAAATCTGGGTTTCCATGTCTACTTCTGAGTCCTGCTCAGTTTTTTGCTCAGAATACCATCATACCCTCCACAAAAGCCTTTCACTCTGGATCGAATGTTCTAGGATTAAAGCACAGATACTTATTTGTAAAATAAACCCGAGAAATGCAGAAAGCCAAATATTTCCTTCCTAAATTTACCCAGAAACCTGGCGACAAGAAACAAACCTGAACACTTAACCTAAGTATTTTATTTTATACTCAGCCATCTAAAATTTCTAGAAATTCTCCAAAGGGCACAGAGCGAGTGAGAAGATATACATGCAGGAAAATGTACTAAATCGCAGTAAGCACCACAGGAGCCTGTGGGATTTGAAGCATAATCTTCCTCGTAATTTCAGTCCCTACATGCCCCAGTCTATTGGGTCAGCATGAGAAAGTAGTGTTCTTCCTCTCAAATCCTAGTCATGGGATATGTTTAAAAAATTATATATATATACATATATATATGTATATATATATGTGTGTGTGTGTGTATGTAAATATATATGTATGTATGTATATATATTGCTAAAATTTCTTAACCCCAGTTTCAAAGTTCCAAAGTCTAAATATAACAAATTATGGACAAAGAGGGTGGACCCCAGCCTGAGAGAAGAAAGCTGAGAAGATCAAAGCCTATTTTTGTCTCCCGTGAGCGTTCTGTTCTCTACCCAAAAGGGTGCGCCAGCACTTTGTTACAGTTCCATTTGAATTTCTTCTTCTATAGTCAATTTTCAAGGAAGGAATTTTCTAGGAATCTGTCCGTGTCAAGTTTTGTGATTTGTCAGTATGGAGCTGTACACGGTATTCCATTTCAATGCTTTATATTTCTGTAAGGTTGTATGTGTGTCCTTTTAATTTTCTCAACCAACCCACGTAAAGATTGGCTTTCTCTTTTCAAATAATTAATTTGGTTTTATTTAATGTTTTTATTTTTTATATGATTGTTTTCATTCTTTTTTACTGATTTCAGTCTATTTGCTTTGAATTTAGTTTGCTCTTTTTTTCCCCTAACCTCTTAAGATAGAGAAGGCCAATGATTTTAAATTCTTTTCTCTTTATTTCAGTTTAAGTTTTTCTAAAGGTGACAACCCTTAAACACTGATTTCCAAGAACCCTGCAAAACCATAATAACCAAGATAGTGTAGCAGTCAAATAGCTTACGGTTTAAATATGAAGTGTTTTCCCTAGACTCATGTATTGAGGTTTGGATCAGTTGTGGAGTATTGTTAGAAGTGAGGTAGAATCTTTGGGATTTTCTATACATAAGATCATGCCACCTGGGAACAATACTTTCTTTTTTCGCTATTAGAGATTCACCTTACCATTGGGGCTGGAAACTAAGCTACATTCTCAGCCCTCTGAATTTTTAATTTTGAGACAGAGTCTTGCTAAGTCATTAAGTTACTCAAACTGGGGCTCAAACTTTCTATCTTCCTACTTCAGTCTCTCAGGGTGCTAGGATTCTAGGCATAGATCACACTGTCTGGATGATAGGTATATTTTTAATATTTATGTTTACCAATAATTTTTACATATCAGTTAAAAATAAAGTAATTTAAATAAAATAATTTTAGAAACCACTTACTATAATCATTGTTGGAATTCCAGCAGGAAAAAAAAAGACTTTAGAACTATCTTTAGTTCAATTTGCATGTGGAATATTTATACACATTAGAACATGCATATTAAACCATATATTAAAATACCAAACTTGTTTTTGTTGTGATCTCTAGATAAATTGAGTATGAAGTTAGTGAGGAAATATGATTTCCAGAGGCTATAACTGGAAAAGCACTAATCTTCTGAGGCCTTCACTTCACAACAGGGTCCAAGCCAAAGGAAATAGATTAAGCTACCCACAAAAACCAAATGACCTGGTCTTCAACTTTCTGCTTCAGTCCAGCAATAGGAGCTAGTCCCTCACTACAAAAAAAGGCTTTATTGATTATTTTCTAAGGCTTTATATGAGGTGCATTCTATGTGACCAGTACTGAAATATAACCTGAAAGACAGTATGAAAAAATACAGGCAGAAAGAGGAAGCTAAAATGATCTCTAGCACCTGAGAGTGGGAGAAGCCAGTACACAGCAGTCAACATCCTGAATTCCCTTTGCCCTGTAGATGTACAAGAAAGAAAAGTAGGTAAAGTGATAATTCATGCATACTGAAGACTTAACAGTGGGCAGCACTGGACCAGAAGATTTATTAAACTGCTATGTGAGCCATGTGACTTATGGGATCCATGATGAAATGAAAATGAAGGGCTTCTATCAAAAATCATCAAGAATTTCAAGAGAGCATAGCAGATCAGTAAACCTATGGCAGGGCCCTCCAGCTGCCTCGGTCATGTGGCCTTGAACTGTCTCTGTGAATCTGATGTTGATACTCTCAAGCGTGCTTTGAAGGACATATCATTTTAGCTCTTCAAGTTTAGAAATTTGACCCTTAGAAAGATCTAACCAGTTTGTTCAAGTCTACATATCTTGTGAAGGCTAAAGACCAAAATAACATAACTCCAAATGTCTAGCTCATTTAATTTTATCGTGTAGTTTGTTTTATAAGCTTGTGGACAATAGGAAGGTATACATCATCTTAAAACATATACTAAATGTTGACACGATCTTTCTTTCTGTCTAGTGACATGCTGTCTCTCGAATGCACTGCACCACCACTCCTTCTCCACCTGCCCCAGAAAGAGTTTTCCAAGATAAAGTGTGGTCACACATCCACTGGAAAGAGTATTGCACTATGGTCCTCATAAGCAGGGCAGACATAGAGCCCTAAAGCATCAGTTGAAGTTTGGATCCCGTTAAAGGCAAAGCCACATCCTTGAGATAGCTGAAGCCACAAGTTCAGGGGCTGTTTCATGGATGTCCCTCTAAATGTTCATTAATACTGACGGCCAGAGTAATAACTGTCGCAGAATCCCATGGTAATCGCAGACCTTGCTCTCTGCCAAGTTTCCTTTTCTGGTTTCTAATACTGTGACGGACTTTTGCCACAGAAGTGCACTCTGTGAATCACTAGTGCGTTTGTGGGACCAGAGTCCATATTATTTCTTTTTTTTTTTTTTTTTTTTGAGTGAGACAAGTAAGAGGAGAGCATGCACTAAGAGGCATGTGTGACTTCCCTTGGAACAAATTAGGCCTCATGAATTGCGCAAGTGAGCAAATCTAATTTTAGTGAACAAAAGAAGTTGGGAGATGCTGAGTGTAATTTTTATGTAAAAATAGGAAGTCTCCAAAGACAACTCTTTTTAAAGAGATGAATGTAAATTACCAAAGTCATCCAAATTGAGAAGGTTGATTTATGCGTTTTCCATTGTACCCTTTAACAAAAAAAGCTTTTCCTGTTTCCAAATAGTATGCATGTGGGGTAAAGTTTCACTTTGTGCACCAGGAATGGCCGAGAGAAGAGAGATCCAAAGCAGTCATGGAGAGAAATTGTTTCTTGCTTTTTTCTCACACAAGGTTTCTGCCAAATAGGCTGTCCAACTGTCTGCTGTATCCACTTTTAGCTACTTGAATTTTAATTAAAAAACAAAAGTTTCTATGCTATGCATCAGAATATAAGATTAATTCCCCACTGGCTCCCTGCGCATTCAGCAGAGGGCAGACATGATAAGAGGAAAAACCAAATTCTGCTGAACATAGACAGGAGCACAACCCCCAGATCAGCACCAGCCGTTTTAGAAGTAGGATTTTATACCTGAGTGTTGCTTTTCGAATTCAAATCTCTTAAACTGTTAGTGAATTGTATCTACTTTTTAAAACAAATGCCCTGTGTTAGATGTATGGTTTCTGTATGGTTTCCATTATTCTGATTTGTAGAGTTTGTTATTCTCTGAACTACTATGGGCCTTTTGAATATAGTCAGATTTTTTAAATGATAATTTATAGCAAGAGCAAAGAAATTCAACTTATTTCTCCATATACATGTGTGTGTGTGTGTGTATATATATATATGTATATCTATGTTCCTGTGGGTGTGTCTATGAAGACATGTGTGCACATATTAATTATAGAAGCATTTGCTGTATGCCAGCTAACACTGACACTATTCTAAGCAATGAGAATCTTTCAGACAAAATATCTTCCAGAATTTAAAGACTATTATTTGGAATTTTTATTAGTGAAAGTGTACTTGTAATTGACTTATTGACAATTTTGGGTGTGATTTTGTATAAGCCCAATACAAGCCTGAGGTTTGAAACACAGACCACTGCCACAGGCCGTTATTTCTTGAGCCTTTACATTAAGCACACTTCTTTGTGCTATTTTGCTTTCCACTCTTTACATTACCTTCTCTTTGCTTTAAAATGTGTATGCAAAACGCTTCAAATTCTCAATCTTTTTGAATTAAAATTTCCTTACTATTAAAATAATACAACTTTGGTATTTAATTCCATATTTATGGAATCCAAGAGTTCATGGTTTCCTCAAAGATTTTTTAAATTTAAATTTTCAGCATTTTTCTAGAAATTCATTTGCCTCTGAATTCTCAACATAGATAGTGAGTGTAAGACTCTGGCATTGCAAGAAGAGGTAGGACTTGAAATTAAGCATTAAGGACATACATTCTCTCTTTTAGAGCACTCTATGTGAGTAATTTTTGCCTCATCAATTGGCTGTATTTTTTTTTTTTCCTTTTTGGAGACAGGGTCTCACTTTTCTAGTTCAGGCTGGCCCTGAGCTCACTATGTAGCCCAGGCAAGCTTTGAACTCAGCAATCCTCCTGTCTCTGCCTCCCGAGTGCTGGGATTACAGGGGTGAGCCACCACGTCCGGCATTGTGGTATGCGGTGTTGATTGTTGGTGGGAGTGTCTCCATGCCCAGCATTCTGTGTGGTTACTGGGGATCGAACTCAGGACCTTGTGCTTGCGAGGCAGGCACTGGAACCACTGAGCTAACCCTCCGGCCCTGGCTGTATTTTTGAATTGTGCCTCTGAAACTTCGATAATTGAAATATTTGTGGAACGTACTATTAAGTATTCAATTTCTTCTATTCTGAACTTTACATTGTTAATTTCCTGTAACATCTACTAGTTTTGAATCTAAGAAAAATGGTTCATTGGACATAAAACTGAATTTTTTGACACTGGATCTCACTATGTAATCCAGACTGGTCTTGAACTCACTACAATACTCCTGCCTCAGCCTCCCAAGTGCTGGGATTACAGGCATTTGCCATCACACCCTGTGACTGTCTCATAAAAATGAAAAACATTGGCTTGTTATTTGTTTTGGATTTATGCTACTAGAAAGCAAATCCCAAATTCAATATATTTCCCCAACATTTGCCAATTTCTCTGAAAGCACACCATGAGAGGTACAATCCATACTATTTTGAAATTACATGAATATGAATGATACACATTTAAAATTTAAATATTTAAAAGTTTATATTCTAATTTTGAAATTGCAAAATAAGATTAGCCTTCTATTTGTGAATCAATCATGATGCTAAATGGAGATGCTCTAAATATCAAGTTTAAGCACAAATCCTTGACAAAAACTATACAGATATTTATTCATATGTACATATAAACATTATATATGCATAATAAATTGAAAAAACTCTCATATATTGAAATATATTATTAGTTATATTATTGGTTTTTCCCAGTATCAGGTAGTAGGAACTTGAAAATTCAGATTAAAGGGGAGCTATGTTCTTCATGTATTCTAAAGTGACTTGGCAAAGCAAATGTCTGTTGAATTGGGAAAATTTGCACAATTTAAGGTTTATATTAAACAGGAACCACAGGGATATAATAAGTATGCCTATGAAATATAAATATACATTTGTTTAATATAAAACTCCATTAAATACCATATATATGTAGTTTTATTTATATTATAATTAAAATATCATATTTTCTTATACTAGATTTACCACCAGTTTTTATGTAACTATAATTATCTCTTTTCTGTTTTCTTTAAAATATAACAAAACACTATTTCACCCATTTAATTATCATTTCCTAGGACTTTCTGATCCATACTCTTTGCAAGTGAAAGTGTAAATTTTTCAGTTCTCCTGAAAGATCTTTAAGATCTTTCATGTGTGATTGGAAAAGCATTTTTTTCAGTTATGCAAGAACTGGAAATGCACAAAGAACTTTCAAGCCTCTCTATTCCTCCTCTTGTTTTCTTGAGGGCCTTTCTGACTTCAGTTCTCCACTTTAAAAATAAAATTAGATGACAATTGAGGTACGTTTTCATTGTAGGCCTTGAGGAAAATGAAAAAGGGGCGGCCCCATCCTTTCCACTGCGCTACTGATAGGCTGCTTCCACGCCCTATGCAAATACAAGAAGGACCAGCAGGACACGTGGCCAGGCTAGCCCAGACAGAACTGGGCTCTACGTGTGGAATCACTTCTATGATTTAAAGATAAATTAGTTTAGTCAACAGTTCGGTAAGGATATAAATGGTCACTATGACTTTCAGTGGTGCTAGACATTCTACAGAATATGGTCAACACTTTAATACTAATCACTGTACTTCTAAATATATTGCTTTTTCTTCTTTGCATGTACTCCTAATCATTGTATTTGTTAAATAAATATTCATTTGACATGTCTGCCCACTGCAAATTTGGCACAGAGGAAAAGCTATGAGATAAACTTATCAAAAATCTCACCTGATATTTCTGACGCAAGGGGTACATCATAAAAAATGAACAGATAGACATTTTAATAAAGTAATGAGAAATGCAGCTGGTGAAGCCAACTAAAGTTACCAAGGAGTAGCTTTCACATAAACATCATGAGTGATGGGTTGAATTACCTCCTATATCAAGAAAAAAGTCAAAGTATTTAGAAAAATGAAAAAAGTGAGGCACAGAGAAAAGAATTCTGATATTAGCCACATATTTCACTATTCCAATGAATAAGCCAGTAGAAGCAGTAAGATTATTCTTTTTTAATAATAAAAATAAACTTAACTGAGATAGTATTTCAGACAGGTTCTTTAATTGGTGGAGTTTCTAAATGATATGTATGTACATTTTCACCTGAATAATAAAGAGACTTAAGAATATTTTATTTCTATTTATTTGCATTTAAAATAATTTGACACTTTTTATGATCTGGGGGAAATGGTGAAGAAGATGGTGTCTTGGAAACCTTCACAGCTAAAAGCAGGTTTTAGGGAGAGATGGGAATATCTTCCATACGGATCATATTATGGCTTCTACTTTTTTCCTCGAATTAACACTTCTGTTAGCGTGAAAATGTCTTTGCTTCTATTTTAATGATCCACCTTAACATGACCGCATTTATTTCTAACAATAAAATGACTTTATATTGCTCTATGCCTTTTATATCAGTGCTCTCGTGGCCTTTCCTTCCATGTGGGCATTAAGGAACCTGTTCCCTCACAGAAACCATTATATCATTCCTTACTTCTCTTTATATTGGTCTCAAAATAATCAAATTAACATAGCACAAGCACCAAATTCAATTTGTAAAAAAGGCCTTGGATGCGCTTGGGCTAAGGAGCTGCAATTAGTCAATTGCCAATCGATGGTATATTTGCACGGGTGACTCTGATAGGTTGTCACGTGCTAGCGCATCAAGTATGTCCGGCTTGTGTCCGATGTAGGCTTATCCTTTTGAAGCTTCCGGAGAGTGACAGCCGCCATGAGGACACACTGAAATCTGGGGATCTTTTTCCATAGGCTTAGAGTCATCTTCCAGTCTGAGGAAAAATGGAAACTACAACGTGGCTTTCTAAGAACAGCATCTTGGATTTAACTGATAAAAATGAATGTGATGTGTTATCCATTCTTGCTTCAAATTCTAATCATTTTAAAAATCACGTAATTGGTTAATTCTTCAAAAAAGTGGGCTTATAATTTATTTATTTATTTATTTATTTATTTATTTATTTATTAATTTTTAGCACGCGTCTGCAGGGCACATGCATTACGTCTTTGCAGGAGGCTGGTACTTTTATGTAACGTGCCCCGAGCCCTCCTCTTCTTCTCTTTCTCTCCTTCAGGCTCCTCCCCAGCTCCTGCTTCCCTTTGCCTTCTGCAAACGGTCCGTGTCCTTGTTTCCCAGGAGTCTAGTCCTGCTTCCATTTCACACCTTTCTGAATCTTGTTTCTACCTAAACCTTCAAAATTCTTTAATTTTTGAGCTATAGTGAATTGAGATACTTCAATAAACGCTTCTATTAAAATATTTATGATGTAGAAGCATCATGGATATGAGGATGTCATCTTTCAAAGTTAAAAATATAAAACTACAAATAATGAAAAGGATAGACAGCTGATAAGTGCAATTAACTACTCAATTCAGCTTCCTGAAGCTCTGATTAGGGAAAGGAATTATAACTGGGCAGAATTAATTCACACCTTAGTTGCTTTTTCTGTTTTTCTTCATCTGATTCTTTGATTTCATTTATTTTGCCAGTGGTCCTAGAAATCTGAGCTCCAACATGCTTGTGCCTCCCAGTATAGGATATCGATGTGAACCTGGAAATCCTTACAGTTCTTCTCCTTTGGGAAGTGGAACTCATATTAATTGTGATTATTAGATCAGGCAGTGTACATGATTTGCTTTGTATCATACCAGTCATATATTACGTACCTTTGGAAGGCAATGAATGATCTTTAATTTTACATAAATGAATGGAAAGATTTGTCTACCTGATGACATTTGTCTGATTCTGAAAGGTTAGGAACAATTTTTGTAAGATGTGTCAACATTCCGTTTTATGCATAACATTTTGCTCATGTCTTTTTTTCAGAACAGAAGAAAGCACAATATGTGGCTAGAAAACATATATATTCTTACACTCAACCTTAGAAATGTCAGAATAAGTTACAATTTGACTTCCTTCAAGATTTTAGGTTTTAGGGCTGGAGATTTAATTCAGTGCTTCTGGTGCCTGCCTAAGCAAGTGCAAGTTTCTCAGTAATCACATACAATAATACTAGGTGTGGTGATTCATACCTGTAAACCCAGCACTCAGGAGGCAGAGGCAGGAGGATTACTGAGTTACAGGCTTGCCTGGGTTACAAAGGGAGCTCAGGGCCAGCCTGAACTACAAAGTGAGACTTTGTCTCAGAAAAGATTTTAGATTTTAGGAAATATTTTGGGTAAACTTTTCTATGAGTAGGTAAAACAATAGGAATTGCATTGGTCTTTATGACCTAGCCTAAAAAGTTAAATGCAAGATTACTTTGTAATTGTTTCATCACACAAGTAAACCCTCTACTCTTTATAGAAGTAGGGAATGCATGAGACGAAGATCACAGGGTGCCATCTTAAAGGCTGGTGACAGAGTACAAAAATCATCAGTGTAAAAGAGACATCATACATGATGTAAATACACAGCCCAGAAAAAAGTTATCAATTTATGATTGTATTTGAAGAAATGGTAAAAATTTTAATTATTACATGGAAACATCTTTCCTCAGTAAGATGAAATAGAGTGTATCATGATAAATTTTGAGAGGACTATTTGTTCTCATAGAATAGCTTGCTGAATAAAAAACACTATTTGTTCATCAGATTCTTTGTTTTAGATAATAAAAGCTTCATTGTAAATGATTTTATTTAAGAACATGGCGCTGATGCTTTAGAGCTTGTTTTGTGCTTACGGTGTGAAAGATGTATGTTTTCTTTTTTAAAGAAACTTCACATGAAATTAAATTAGATCTACATAGTAGTTTCGGACACGGTGGGGGAATTTTTATAAATTCTGTATATAACTGGTATTTATTTGGATTTATCTCACATAAAGGGCCTGAATTTGCACATGTCCATTAGTGACATGGTAAGATGGTTCAGACCATATATGCTAGTAGTTGTAAAAGGCACATTTAGTATGTATGTTATATGAGAACAAAAAAACATCACAGATGATAAGCTGATAAAGAACAGAATAGCAATTCAATGAATAATTTTCTTAATTTTTGATGCTAATAACAATCAGCTAAACTACAACTACATCTGATTAACAATTCACAAATTATTTGTGATCACAGTATTTTTGTGATCATTAATCATAAGTCTAAAGCTTCCACTGGTATATTTCAACAGTCCTGCATATAGTAGCAGATTGTCTTTGGGACTTCAATTGTCTCCAATTTGATATATATTTTGGTTATTATTCACAGTTTTAACAGATTCAATTTTTAAAAGTTTAAAAGAAATAATATCTTCATTTTATAAACAAATGTAAACTAGAACATATTATTCATATATTTATCTCAGGTAAAAATAAACAATTACAGTGAACAAAACCATTCAGTGTTATGGTAAATAGCATTTTAAATTAGACACTGTAGCCAAAGTGGTAGAATGTTTAGCCCAAGGTTATATTTTCAGTTTGCACAATTACAGTGAGACTAGGTTTCCCTATTCTCCTTCTTATTACACTTTCAACATTCACATCTAATGAAGACAATAGCCATCATTTAAATACACATCATTAGGTAAAGAACATAAATGTCAATAAAACATTTTCTATTAAGGAGCTTGATGGCACCATTAAAATGAAAATTTTTCAAGTTATAAAATATTATCCACGTCATAAGGGAGTACGTTAATATAGTTTGGCAGTCTTTCACTCTTCTTTAGTGAACTGAGAAAGAGCTTTAATTAAAAGTGATTTGATTGCTTCATATTTACACTGTGAGAGGCATGCCGTGTTTTTTCAGGAAACTGTTCTTCACATGAAATTACCTTAGATATATAGTGTCTTTCAAGTAACTTTGTATATCTCCATGTATTGTTTAAAAGTCCTATGAATGGTATTTAGCTGAATCTATACCACACAAAAGGCTTGACTCTGTGCCTGTCTATTACTAGTGACACGCGAAGATGATTCAGATTGTATGAGTTAATGTTCATAAAAAGTGGATTTTCCATCTAGGTAAAAGTTGTGAGTGAAATATATGCCAGTCGTTTGTTAAAGAAACGGAAACAGAAATAAGACATTAATTTTTGTATTTAATTCCTAGATTGCCTCATTCATAACACTAATATATAATCTTCTAAATTTGCTCAATGTCATTCAAATTGCATTTTGTAAAAGTAATGATCTTCTGCAGGTTTTGATGTTTTAAGTCTATCTAGGAGTACATTTAACTGTATGTTATAAACAAATAATAAAAATAATACTAACAAATAATTGTTGCTCCCACCATCTATAATTTCAAGGAAAGTCTGTTTAGAATGGTAAAACAAAACAGATGTTTCAGTTTAATCAGGTAATTTGACTAGTCTTAATCTTTGTAAAAATTCTGAGACTTCATAAAAATACCTATCAGTGTTTGCCATTCATGAAAAAAAAAACTTTTTCAGAGGCTTTACATAAAAAAATTCATGTTTCATGGACATGAGACAAAAAAGCAATCTGAAATTAGATGCATAATAATAACTGTAAATCCATATCAATTTGAGAATTATCCAAAGACCACTACACAGTGGGCAATCTAGCCCAGAGATATAGCCTCTAGTTATTTATTTAGTGGCTTTCTTTGATGTTAAGCATTAAAAATACCATTTTTAAAAGAAGTCACAAGCCAACTAGAGACATCTGTCCACCACGAATGGCACAGAATCTATAAGCTAAAGATAAATATTAGTAGCTACACATCTGTACACCATGGAAGACCCAGAAGCTATAACCGAGATATCAACAGCTACCAAACTAACCGCAGTCTTCAAATCACTAGTTGTTATTCTGAAAAGCAGGAGTAAGAGAAAGAGAGGACTCCTATCTCAAATGGAACTGAGATCTACAACACATATCAATGAATACACTTGAATACTAAGTAGAAAGAAAACACATTAAAATTCATCATGGCCGGAAACTTCAACTGATGAAGACTTTGTATTCACACATCTTGTCCCACAATTTACATTTGTAAACCATCCTTGAATCTATTTCTCATTTCACTGAGACAGAAAGGAAAACTACCACAATCAGGGAGTTAAAGGTGAAGGTAAACTATTTCCTCTGCCTATGTCCTTCCATTCTTTTTTGAAGGAATTAGAAGGGCAATAGCATGCATACACACACTCCCAGGAGGCATTACTATTAAGTGGCACAAAATTTGATCCAGGAGGGAAAAATTGCCATTCATGAACACAGACTTTCAACTATCCTAAATCCATATAGTTTTATATATCTATATCAGCCAATTTCTAATTTTATAATCCTACCAACATTTCTAGCATTAATATCAAGAAACAAAAGCTTTTTGATAAAACAGAGAAAGTAAATGTAGTATATAATTTTAATCACTTCATAGTCACGTGTTCAGAATCACAATGCTAAATCACATTAAAATCTTGTGTAGTTTTTATTTATACATTTTGTCAAATGGAACTATTTTTTAAATGAATTAAGTTTATTGGTACATTTTAGGAATACACTATGATCACATTCCTCATTCAGAATTTGTACCTGTACATGATGTATCTTGATTCTTGTTTTTTTCCTATTTCCCTGCCCTACCTTCAATTACTCAACCCTCCACATACATAAACTTTGTTTTGTTTTTTTCCATTTTACCTCCCAGCTCCCCTTCCCTTTGAACATTTTTTTCCTATTTCACAATGCCTACCATATACTCTGCATCTCATTTACATCTTTAGCTTCTCACACTAGAGAAACAATGTGGTATTTACATATTTGTGTCCTATTTATTTTACTCATGAGTTTGGCCTCAAGGTGCACCCATTTAGCTATGATTGTCTATAATTTATCATTCTTTATGGCTGAGGAATATTCCATTTTATTTTTTAAACCCTTTTTTATCCACTCTATGGGTATTTGAACTGTTTTGAAGATTTAGCTATTACAAACTGTGCTGCCATAACATGGGAGCACACGTGCTACTGTGGTATGATGCTTTCAATTCTTTCATGGATATACCCAGCAGGGAAAGCAGAGGCAAATGGGACCTCCAATCCTAGTTTTTTGAGAAATCTCCACTCTGATCTCCATAGCGATTCCATTGGTCAACATTCCCACCAACAGTGGAAAAGTGTTCCTTTCTCCCAGCAGCCTCGTCAGCATTTGTTGTTGGTTAATTTCAAGATGGCAGCCATTCTTTGTGGAGTGAGATGGAATCTCAGTGTTGTTTTCATCTGTATCTCCAAATGACCCGTGACCATGAACATTTTTTCCTATGTTTCTTTGAGGTTTTTACTTCATCTGAGAAATATCTGTTAATTTTAGAGTTGGGTCTTTAAATATGAGAGGTCAATGTTTAAAACATTCTTCATGTATTCTAGACCCTAGACTTTGTCTGAGAAACAGTTTGTAAAATATTTTTTTCCCAAATTGTAGGGTGTCTTTTTCTCTACTGGTGGTTTCACTTGCTGTGTAGAAGCTTTTTAATAAGATGAGATCCTAGCAGTTGATTCTGTGTGCTAGTTTCCGTGCCACTGAATTTTTGTTCATAAAATCTTTCCCTTTGCTGATGTCTCCAAGAGTTCTGTCTAACCTATCTTCTAGCAGATTTAGTGTTTCATGCTACTACTTAGATCTTTAATCCAATTTGATTTCAGTTTAGTGCATGGTGAAAAATGTAGGTGTAGATTTAGTCTTTGGCAGGCTGAAACCCAGTTTTTCCAGTATCATTTTTTAAAGGGCCTTTCTTCCATTGAGGGTATTCAGCTACTTTGTCAAAAATGACATGGCTTACTATGTCTGGAGTTGATTCTACATGTTATAGTCCACTGATGTTCAGGTTTCTTTGCCATAACCATGCTGTTTTTATCACAGTGGTTTTGTAGAATAGTTTAAAATTGGGAACTGTGATGCCCCCTGCCATGTCTTTGTTGTTAACAACTGCTTTTGTTATTCTAGTTCTCTTCTGATTCCAAATGAATTTTTAGATGATTTTCTCTATTTCTATGAAATTTATTATTAGGATTTCAAACAGGATTGCACTGAATCTGTATAATAGTTTTGGGAATATGGCCATTTTGACAATATTGAAACAAAGGATGTCTAGCTACTCTGAATCTGGCAATTAAGTCTAGTTGTCTTTTGGCTGAATTTTTTGGGTTTTCTATATAGAGTATCATGTCATCAGCAAATAGTGACAACTTAACTTATTCCTTTCCTTTTTTTTTTTTCTTTTTTTGAGACAGGGTCTTGCTTTGTAGTTCAGGCTGGCTCTGAGCTCACTATGTAGCCCAGGCAAACCTCAAACTCAGTAATCCTCCTGTCTCTGCCTCCCGAGTGCTGGGATTACAGACCTGAGCCACCACACCCGGCACTGTGGTATGTGGTATTGATTGCTGGTGGGCGTGAGTCTCCACGCCCAGCATTGTATGTGGTTACCGGGGATCGAAGTCAGGACCTTGCGCTTTCGAGGCAGTCGCCGGAACCACTGAGCTAACCCTCCGGCTCTCCTTTCCTATCTTTATTCCTTTTATTTCTTCTTCTTGTGTAATTGCTGTGACTAATGTTTCCAGCACTATATTGAACAGGAGTGGTGATACAGGACATCTTTGTGATTTCCTGATCTTAGTGTGAAAGGTTTCAGTTTTTGACCACTTCATATGATCCCGTTGATTTTCCATAAATAGCTTTTATCTAGTAGAGATAAAGACCATCAATTCCAATTTTCTGTAGCATTTGAATCATGAATGGATGTTGGATTTTGTCAAATGCTTTTTCTGTATCTATTGAGATGATCATCTGTTTTTTGTCCTTGACTGTTAATATAATGCATTACATTTATTGATTTATATATGTCAAGCCATCTTTGCATCCCTGGGATGAACCCAACTTAGTCATGGTGTATGACATTCTTTTTTTTTTTTTTTTGAGACAGGGTCTCACTTTGTAGTTCAGGCTGGCCCTGAGCTCACTATGGAGCCCAGGAAAGCCTCGAACTCAGCAATCCTCCTGCCTCTGCCTCCCGAGTGCTGGGATTACAGGCGTGTGCCACCACGTGTATGACATTCTTAATGATGCTCTGTATTATGTTTGCCAGTATCTTACTGAGGAATTTTGCATGTACATTCATTGGCCTGTAGTTCTCTTTCTTGGTTGGGTCTTTCTCTGCAAGGCCAGAGCTGCCCACTGCAGCCTGAAGCAGAGTTGCTAGGTTTCTTCACTGCATGAAGGTCTCATGAGAACTGGTAGGCCCATGGATTTGTGAAGGTCACAGTGGCACTGGTAGGCCTCTGCCAATGTCCCAGCCAAACTGCTGAGCCTGCTTACTGCATGACTAACTGGTGTGCAGTTGAGGGCCCTCTCCTTATGGAATGGTCCTGCTAGAACTCTGGGCCCACTGCAGGTGGAAGTTGGGGCAGTTACCAGACCTTTGCAAATGTCCCAGCTAAACTGCAGGACCTACTCACTGTGCAACAAACCAAGGCGAGGTGCCAGGCCTCCTTCTTCTGCAATCGTGCCCACTGGGGCACGATTGAGAACACTGGGCCCACTGATGTGCAGAGGTCAGAGTTGCTGGACCTCTGCCAATGTCCCAGCCAAAGTGCAGGGCCCACTCGCTCACAAATACAACTCTTATCTTTCATTTGTGCATATGCTTTTTATTTTGGAAGAGCAAAGTTTTCCTTCTAATGATAACAGACAAACTATTTGGCAGGAAAATCTCTTCAAATGAAATCTGGGATAAATCTTTCTTGTAAATATTAAATTTTATATTCAAGCAATCTATCCTCTACCTTAGGGACTGTTACTTAGTTGTTCTGATTTTGACCTACTTCCTTCGTGTAATGATGATACAATAAAAATGCTTGCAGACAACAATTCTACATCATACAATGTGTCTTTCATCCCTAGTTTAATATTAATTGATTTTAAAATAATCCAGAGTTACAGTAAACACTCAAATTAGAATGTCTTCTGTCAATTTGTAAATTCAGCCCTGAACTGTAGTGGATTACATATAAAAAATTCTCTGATATTAGTTACCTATGTATGAAAGAACAGAGGTCATATATGAAACATATTTAATGAGACACACTTTTTATTTGTTAGTTTCTTGAGATAGGGTCTTTCTGTGAAGTTCAGCTGGCTTGAAAGTCATACTTGCAGTGATCCTCCTGCCTCAGTCTCTGGAGAGCTGGGACTACAGGAGTACATCATCACGCCCAGCCACACTTTTAGTTTTGATTCTATTACAAACCAAATCTCAATTGAAAATATGAGCTATTTTTATGCTCAGTTAATGAGACTGATGTATTTGAGTACATTTATAAAATAAGTAAACTATTATATATCTAACCCTAAGTATATAATGAGTGGTCATGATTTGTGATATTGAATTTAAAACTCCTCATAGGATGGTACAGTAAAACAACCCACTTATTCAGAAAATTCCCAGTGAGACCTTACTGTATCTCTCAAAAAAGGTAGTCCAGAGCATAGTACCTCATGACAGAAGCTGTTGTATTATCAGACAGGTCTAAGTGTTAATAAATTCTAGCTTCAATTGAGTTCAAATATGTCTTCTAATAAATAACTCAATCATGTGCTCTATTAAATCCCTGTGGAGAAACACACAAGATTTACTATTTTTCATACACAATAGCCCCTTCAATTTTTGAAAATAACACCTAATTACTCTTTTATCGAGCAGAAAACAAGAAATTAGCAGTGTATTAGATTGGTATATTTTAGTCACTTTTAAGTTTCCTTTTACTGTGAAAAGATATAGTTGCTGAAGTGGTTTGTTTTGTTGTTAGGATGGAAAAGAACTAAGAAAAATAGTGGAAAATGTGAAGAGGAAAAAAATTACTGGTGTCCCCATTAAAGTGTGATTAAATGTTTAAACTTCCAGTACATTAACACTGACATTTTGTCTTTTAAACAGTGTCAGGTAATGAAGGTCAATACGAGCAAAGGTTCTGCTTTTGGCTGCAGTGAGGAGCTCACAGCCCTGGACCTCACAGCAGGGAACTGCCAGGCGCTGTTTTTCTCAGCACCGCTTCACTCCATCTCCCAGCTTGCAGCTGGCTCCAGCATATGGTAGTGTATGGAGATGTTTTCTGGGGTCCTCTGCCTCAATCTCTACTTAATGATTAATTATTGCAGTCTGATGTCAGCGTTCGACACTCAGTGCTTCAGGTGAAAATTCTTCACCACAGAAAACGACAGCAGGCAAGGTTGTGAATGCTGAGTTAACTTTGTATTTCTTGTTTTGAATTACCTGATTTTTCTATCTACTTGTGACAATGAGGTGAAAAAGACAAAATCGTCAAATAGCAAACGCCAGCAAGGACAGGGGTGGTATTCAGCAGAATCGTCTGTGATTGTCACTCACAATAAGAATAGTACAGATGGATACACAATAACTAACCCTCCACTGGAAACCAGGCAAACGGCTTGCAATTGACATTCCCGAGCATAATGGCTCTGAGCTGTGCAGAGTCTTCTGACACTGTTTCTAGTAAGCAAATAAGGGTATGATGCTTTTTCTACCAATCTAGGGTTTTCAGCTCCTTATTCTTTGAAAAATGAACTGACAGTGTTGTTTAGTGGTGTTATATGTAGCTGCTAAAAGAAATAATTTAGCAAAAAGGCCAAGCTGATATTCAGTTAAAGTCTCGAATTTTTCTGTTTCTATTTCTCAATAATTGCATGTAATAGAACCATTTATATGGAAAGAAATTTTAGTTTAGGAAATAAAGCAGCAATATGACAGGTAATCCAAGCCTGAATCATACAGGTGGAACAATGAAATATGGACTATTAGAAATTAGTATCACATTTAAATATAAGCAGGAGTTATCAAAACCTTAATCAAATTAAACTGATCTGTTTCTGACATATAAATTATACTGACATTTATTTATTTACTAAGCAACTTGGCTTTTTTTGACTCTATAGTTTTCTTAATTGTAATATCAAAAGGTAGGGAGACAAATATCCATGTTAAATAACAATTATTCAATGGTATTAGTCAATATATTTTGTATGCAGTTTGGTAATATAGTAAGAGAAGATTGGAAATGTTTTAAAATATAAAAGCAAGAGGTCAAGATTATAATAGCTATTTGTTGAACATATTCCCACAGATCACTAATCTATAAATGGGCACTCTGACTTTATATGCTTAGAATGTTGAATACATAATTTTCATTGAAAATTTTGATAAAAATTGATTACAATGCTAGACTATAAAATGAAAACAGTTAAAATACATTTAAATTTAAAACTGAGCAAGCTACAAAATCGAATAAGAAACCTTACAACGAGGTAACACAGATCGTACCTGTGATAAGTATACAAGCACCTCTGTGTTTTCCAGTGTCAAGTTTTGTGTCCAAAATATCCCCCAGATGTCTCAGGAGTTCAGAGCTTTCTACTCTGCACTCGCTCGCGGTTACCATGAATAAGCTGACAGCTGAACGTGCTGGCAGGAGTCGGACCCGCTGGAGGAGGTGGATCCCCGCGGGCGAGCTCTCCCTTTCTGCTTCCCACAAAACGCAAGTTAACCAGTTTGCCTCCACCTGGCACACCCTCCATGACTCGTCTGTCTCAGTTCCAGGTGCTGTGGACTGAACCTTGCAGAACTCTGAGCCTGACAAACCTCTGAGTTGCTGTGCTTAGGTTTCTTCTTTGAGACAGGGTTTTGCTTTGTAGTCCAGGCTGGCCCTTAGCTCACTATGGTGCCCAGGCAAGCCTTGAACTCAGCAATCCTCCTGCCTCTGCCTCCCGAGTGCTGGGATGACAGGCGTGAGCCACCACACCCTGCATTGTGGTCTATGGTATTGATGGCTGGTGGGCGTGAGGCTCCACGCCCAGCACTGTATGTGGTTACCGGAGATCGAACTCAGGACCTTGCACTTGGGAGGCAGGCGCCGGAGCTACTGAGCTAACTCTCCAGTCTGTGCTCAGGTATTTTTGTGTGAGCAATGGGAACGCGACTAATATGTCTAGGTCTCCTTTGGATTCCACGATCCCATCTATTTACTACACCTTCTCAACAATGAGCGATGATTTGTTCTTCATTTTCATCTCTCTCCTTGAAACCATTTCACAGATGCCCATAGCAGCAAGAAGAGCGTCTTGGTATCTAAGATTTCAAAATATCTTAGTTCAATGAAAAGAAAGATTTGTTTTTTTTTTAAGTAGGAAATTTTTTGGTGCATATTTTGTACTCTGAGGAAATACTTTGAAGATAACAATACATAGTGTAATGACTACTGTTAGTCTCTTGATTATGAATTTTGTTTTATTTTTTCATAATATAAAAATCACAAAAAATATAAGGGTCACATGTAAGTCATGTGGTCACCTCTAGAAAATTGCTGGATTAGAACATAACAAGTTTAAAATATTAATTTGCTTGATAGATAATTGGAAAGAGAATTATTATAATTTAAAAATGACTTGTTTTCCACTGACATAGGTAGATCTAGAAAACTGAAAAGGAAAATTAAATTTATATCCCAGAACACATTAGAAATGCTGCTTATTTTATATTGTTGCCCCCAACATTTAAGTATTTTAGAAAATCTGTTAAAATATGAAAAACAATTTTCTTTGTTTCTAGGCTTTATGTCTACATGAATCAAGTATTTCATACTTCATTGTAGATCACCACAATGTGATCTACAGGCTAATGTTCAATGAGAGGATTCAATTGCTAAGTTTGACAGGCAGTTGCAGATATGTGATTTCCAAACTAGACAATCAGTGAGTAAAACATATAATAGGATGATCAGACCTATTATGATTCATACTCTTCTGGACTTCTCCAAAATGCTGCTACCATTTAGCTCTGAAATGCTACTAATTGGCACAGCTGCAAGACAGGCATATATCGAAATTGTGCTAGGTACACCAGAGAGGGAAAGAAAGGGTGAGGAGATAGGTGGAGGAAATAATTTGGGGTGCATCTGTTTTACAGGATCCCCAGGAGAGTCACGGTATAAAGTTAATCATTGATGATGTCCCTTCCTCTTGATTCTGGTTGAAATGGTCATGTAATCACAAGGGACATGAATGCAGTACCTAAGGACAGATATAAAAGGCACCAAATTCATTCAGCCTACTTTAAACCCCGAAATAGGAGCATTCCAATTTCATTTGGTTGATCTGGCATATTTATATCCCCAATTTAATGAAGCCTGAAGAGTCCAACTAGTAGTGTTATGATGAGTTAACACCACAGCTTTGATTGCTCACCATCCAAATAGCAAAATTTCCTAATATCATTTTATGGGACTTAAAAGACATTAAACTAAATATGATTGCTGCTCCATAAAATGGTAGAATAGTTTCCCACATACTGTATATATGCAAATACAATATCCCATCTCAACCTCCAATGCCCATAGTAAGTTACCCTTAGAGCTTTGATTGAATAACCATGATTGGTTTACATGCTTCTAAATCTTCCTTTCTATGTAACTAAGACCAAAAAATAAATAAAGAAATGGAAAGAACAGTGTATGATGTACAAAACCATCTTGTTTAAAAAGCTTTGCCTCATTATGCAAGGTACCCTTTCCCATTTGAAATAAATTCCTAATACACACTCAAGACGACACACATGGTCTCAAGACGACAGGAGCTGCTGAATGTCAAGTACTTCCTACATCTCCCATCCCTTCCAACAAAGGTAGGGGCTGGTGTGGGGGATTCAGATGATAATTTAATGGAATTACAATCTAAAACTCAAGACTTCAGCGAGTACATACTGTAGGGACATCCCATTTCTAGCTTTTAAGAGCAGTATGGAACATAAATGATTATTTTATCAGCCACTCAGAAATCCTAATATTAGAGATGTCTCTTATGAATTATGATTCTCAATCAGCACAGAGATCTCAGAATAGCAAGGAGCTCTCATGAGGGTCATTTGTTTGCACAAATTCATACTGATAATTTATTTTTAAATATTTTCCTTTAAATTAGTTGGTGGCAACAGAATCGCATAAGACAAGTTCATGAAATGGTCACAAAGTGAGACATGAATATATCACTATGGAGAATGGTTTAAGCTGTAAGAAATGTCTACCTGCTCTCTTGTGATATGCACAGTAAACTTCCCTTTATGACTGTCTTCACTTTTTTTCCCACATATGATGACAACCATGACAATCATGTTTTATAGAAGTGTGCTCTTTAATGCACTGATGTGTAAAATAGGTTTACTGTACTTAAAGCTGCTCTTTGCCAGAGAGACTATGTCACAATTACTTAACTGTAACGATCGACAAAACTCAAAATAGCCTCATTTGGATAGGCATCACGAGTCCAGATACATATCTTGACTATCCATCCAGCTTTACCAAACTCTTTTCCCCTTTGTTTAGTAATTATAGATTCTCGAATAAAACTGCTGTTATTTGTAGATAAACCAAGATTCATAATTTTTTTTAAATTTATTTTTATCTTTATTGGTACATTCATCACGATGTAAATTTATAATTTTTGCAAACCTTTTTACTATTTCTTGGCTCTTAATTTTAAGAGAAATATTTATTCAGGATGTAAGTAAAATTAAAAGCTATAATTCTCTCCTGAATCTTAACATGAATATTTTCACATATTTAAATTCAGTTACACTGAATCATAATTGCTGCTGTCAAAAGCTAAAAAGACTGAATGATGTATATTTAATATAGACAATGTTTAGAAATTTGAATCAAAATTAAAATAATTATTCATCCATTCATTAAAAACATGCATAGAAGCTGGGCATGGTGGCTCACGCCTGTAATCCCAGCACTCAGGAGGCAGGGACAGGAGGGTTCCTGAGATCGAGGCTTGCTTGAGCTACATAGTGAGCTCAGGGCCAGCCTGAACTACAAAGCGAGACCCTGTCTCAAAAAAATATATATATATGCATAGAAGACCAATGAAAAGAGGTATTGCAACTGATAGATGCGAAGATATTTGAGATTTAAATTCCAAACAGCATACAAAAGAATTAGATACATATGGCTTTTCATAGGACACTTTTAATAGGTTTGGCCAGTTCAGAATGGAGCCAGTATGGCATTTCTTCACCAAAATGCCTCACTCCTTCTCATAGTGCCTTACAGTAAAATCCCACACTCCTTTCCTTTACTTTCTGACAACAGGGGACAAAGCCAACATGGCCCCTTCAGCCAAAGACATTCCTCCTTTCCATAATTCTTTGCATTCCCTTCTGCCCCTGATATCATCACTCCGTCATACAGAGATCCACCAATTAGAGGATAGTATAGTACCTTTCCACTCCCCTATAAGCTATCCCCACCCCCTAGGCTATATAGGATGCTACATCCTTTGTTCTGTGCCACTCACCACTGTGAGAGTAGCCCAGCTGGTTATTCCCCCAATAAAGCTTGCTACACACACCAAGGCCTTGACACTTTTTTTTCTTTTAATTTTTCTATCAGTTTTAAAACTCTTGAAAGCCTCAGCTATATTAAGAATTGAAAATGAGCCGGGCATTGTGGCTCATGCCTGTAATCCCAGCACTCAGGAGGCAGAGACAGGAGGATTGCTGAGTGTCAGGCTTGCCTGGGTTACACAGTGAGCTCAGGGCCAACCTGAACTACAAAACAAGACTCTGTCAAAAAAAAAAAAAAAAAAAGGAAGTGAAAATAACTTACAAGTATAGAGAAAAGCATATTTTATAAGGACAATAACTTTTCAGAAAGGTGGTCTAAGAGAGATTTCCTCCCAGGCAGATGGTATTAGGGACTTCCAGAAGTTCTTTCCAAATGCTCTACAAATGTCAGACATAGTCTTGAGTATGGCTCTTGTTTAGGACATCATCAAAAAGTCAAGTAAGAAGAAATGCTGGTGAGGCGGTGGGGAAAGGTAGAATGCTTCTACATTGTCAGTAGAAATGTAAACTAATACAACCACTATAAACTCAGTATGAAGAATCCTAAAAAAAACTAAAACTAGAAATTGTCTGTGACCCAACTCTTGCCCTTATCGGTATCTTCTCAAAAGGGTTCATATTACGTGCATATATGCAGGCCCACATTTATAGCTGCACAATTTATAATAGCGAAACTTTGGAAGCAGCCTATATGTCTATCAATTTACATATGGATAAAGAAAATGTGGTACATACACATAATGGTGTACACCTCTGCCATAAAGAAAGGTAAACTTGAGTCATTTGTGGAAAATGGGTGTACCCTGAGACCATAATGTTAAGTGAAACAAATCAGACGCACTAACCTAGCTACATGGTTTCTCTTACAGGAAAAAACCTGAAGTATAAACAAAGTAAGAGTTAGATAACAGGAAGTAGAGAGAGAAATCTTTCTCAGAGTAGAAGAGGATCAAGAGATGGAGGGAAGGGATAGAAGGGGGAGGGGAAAGCGATGAGTAATGAAGTTATATTATATACACATATCAACTCCACACAAGAGATGTAAACAACATGTACCAAAATGTGACCCCTGAAAAGGAAGGGGGTTGCGAGATGGACAGAGGGAGCAAAGAGGGAGAGGAAAAGGGATGAAAAAGAAATTCAGCTACATTATGGAAATTACCAACTTCTCACAACAAATGCAAATATTAAATACTACTAGCATCTACTAATAAAGAAAAAGACCTAAAGATAAATCCACAGACAAGAGACGGACTCTGAGGTAGGATACTCTCAGTACAGTAATCCTCCTGTGTCTTCTAACACTGGAAGGAAGAGTCACACTTACCATGGCAAACATGACAGAAAGGCACAGAGGCGTTTGGGTCCTTCCTGAAAGGGCCACCTTGATGGGTGTAGAAGGAATCTTCAGCAGAGGAGAAGGAAGATGACTGTGGGAAGGTTTGCTAGTTCAAAGGACACAGATATACTTGACAGAGAGCTTCTGTGACTAAGACTTTTTTTGTTTATTTAGATATCTACCTACACATGTAGTCATTTCAATACTGGCAAGTGAACTCAGGGGGCTTCATAGTGAGCTACATCCCCAGCCATTGTCTTTGCATTTTTAAATTTTAAGATAAATTTTCACTACATTTTCCTAGGCTGGGTTTGAACTTCTGATCCTCCCCCTTTCCAGAACGCTTGGATTACAAATGCATGCCACAGTGCCAGGCCATTTCTCTTGGTTCAAGACAGCTAGCAAAGCTGTACATGGAGATGAAAGTTTGTAAGGATTATAAAATAAAACACTCACAGGAGAGAATAGAGGGTGATTGCAGGAACCAGCCTACCACTGAGTTCAAACCTGGTCAAGGGTTGATGAAAATGAAAATAGATACCGAATGCAGTTAAAATTTGAGGGGCCAGGGAGCTCATGTCTCTCTTCAGCACAGGTCCTCAGATGACTCGTGCATCTTGGCTTGAACTCAGACTTGGGCACGCGCAATCAGGGTTCCCAGGATTCACCTGTCTCCCTCCCTCCGCAGCTTTTCTCTGGGTAAACAACTTCACCTCAGGTGAGAGGGGGAGGATCAGAAGTTCAAACTCACTTTTCCCTGCGATCAGCTAGCACACTCCCTTCCCCTCTTTCTCCTCAGTGCTCGCCTAGGAGGCCAGCGAAGCCTCATTCTTCCCATTTGATCTCCATAGATGAACGCAAAATATATCCGTTAACAGTTCTAAGACATCAAATCCTAGCCAGTTAGAAATATATATATATATATATATATATATATATATATATAATTTCATTGCGGATTCAAGAAAAAATGAAAAGAAATGCAACCACAGCCTTAACATCATGCTTTCATGGCAGTGGGAGAATGGAATTTAGAGTATTTGTCTTTTCCATTTTCCAACCAATTAGCACTTTTATACATTTTGATCAGCACAAACATGTTTTGTTCTGTAATTACTTCTATGTATTAAATAGGGAAGGAAGTCACCAACCAATACATTATCTCTCTGGAAATACTTGCATTATTAAAACCATTTTTGCTGATACGGAATTTTACTTTGGTAATTTTTCAACATTTTCATGACTAATTCTCTCATTCTCTCGGTTCATTTCAAGAGGTCGCCAATCATTACCTTTGCTAACATAGAGCTAATGTGCTCTCTTCTCAAAGCTGCTTTCAAAAGCATCTCTGTATTGTTGTTTTTGCAGTCTCACCACCTCACACAATTTTAGAAATTATTTTATCTAAAAAATTATAATTGTACAAACTGCTGTGGTACACCATGATATTTCAAAATATGAAAACATCGCAGAGTGGCTAAATCAAGCTGATTAACAGATGCTTATCACTTGTGATGAGAACAACTAAAATCTACTAGCCATTTTTAAGTGTACAACATATTATTTACAATAGAAAATATGTGTAATTGACCTCTTGAATGTATTCCTCCTTTCTACCTGAAATTTTTGTTTGTTTGTTTGTTTGTTTTACCAACAGTCCCCCCAAGCTCTCCTCCACACACAGTCGCTGGCTATTATGAATGATGCTGCAATAAATGAGAGAGTGCAGACAGGTCCACAGCGTGCTCTTAGTGACATTACTCGGTAGTTTCATCTGTGACCTTTTGCTAGAACTTGCATTGTTTTCAGTAACGGCTGTACCAATTTTCACTCCCACCAACCATGTTCAACAAACCTCTTTCATAACATATACACCAGAATGGTTGTCATTTTTAACTTGGGTCACAGCCACTCTAACAAGTGACATCTCATTGTAGTTTGGATCGGCGTTTCATTGATATTTAGCAGTGCTGCCGTGCACTTGTACATATATACACATAAAGATGCTGCCAGCCTTTTACATATATCCAACTGTTAGGCTTTCGTATGTGTTCTTCCCCCCCACAAAAAAAACAACCAAACAAAAAAACCCTGTTCAGTGTCTGTTTGCCCTTTTAAAATTCAAGATATTTTTTCTGTTCAGTTTGGGTTCTTTTTAGATATTAAGTATCAGCATATATATATTATATGAATATATATTATATGATATATATTATATGAATATATATTATATGATATATATTATATGAATATATTTTTCCATTCCACAACTCGTTACTTCTCTTCTTTTCTGTGATGTGCAGAAACTTTCAATTTTTGGGGAATTTCATTTGCTTTTGTTCCTTGGGCTGTGGGGTTCTAGATATCCAAAGAAATGATTTCCCAGACAAAATTTTTTTTTCATGCCGAATGTTTCAAATCTTGGGTTTAATATTTCAGCCTTTGACCAGTTTGAGTTGATTTTACATATGGTCTTATAAGGACCAAATCACCTTCTGGATGAGGATATCCAAGTTTCCAACCTAAATTACTGAACAACTTTTTCCTTTTCTTCCTGTTTGCTCTTGCTATCTTTATTGAAAATAAATGATCATGAATTTATTTCTGATCTTGTACTTCTATTCAATTGGCATGAGAGAATCTTTTATACTATTACCATTCCTTATTGGATGTTATAGATTTGTATTATATTATTAAATCAGGAAGAATAATGCCTCAATATTTATTCATTTTACAAGATAGTTTTTAACTATTCAGGGTTTTGTACCTCCAAGGAATTTTACGATTACGTTTCCTATGTCTTGAAAAAATGTCACTAGAGCATTGACAGGGATTGCATTAAACCTGTAGTTTATAAGACCCAGTATACATATTTCAACAATGTTGTTTCCAGATCTCGAGCATGAGATATATTTTTCATGTTTGTGTGTAATTTTCACCAGTTTCATAATTTTTAGTGTACAGATCTTACACTTCCTTGGTTAACTGTTCTAATTTTATTCTGTGTTAGTTGCAATTAGTATTTCCTTTTCTTCAGATAATTCATTGTTCATATGTAGATGCAACTGAGTTTTTTCTTTAGTAAAAGGCAAAAGATTTATACAATATGAAGAGAAAACAGAGAACTAATTCTATTTTATTTTACTATTTTATACAGGGTCTAGCTTTGTAGTTCAGGCTGGCCCTGAACTCACTATGTAGCACAGACAAGCCTCCAACTCAGCAGCCCTCCTGCCTCTGCCTCCTGAGCGCTGGGATTACAGGCGTGAGTCACCATGCCTGGCACTGTGGTATGTGGTACTGATTGCTGGTGGGCGTGAGTCACCATGCCTCATATTGTTGTATGTGCTTACTGGGATTGAATTCAGGACCTTGAGCTTGCTAGGCCGGAACCAATGAGCTAGATCTCCAGCCCTAATTTTTATTGTTTTTATATCTCACAAATTTGCTGCATTCATTTATTATTTCTAGGAGTCTTGGGAGGTGTCTTAAGGTTTTTGTACAGAGAAGATCATGCCATTTACAAACATGGAGGCTTTATTTTCCAACCTTTCCATATGATGCTGTTTTATTTCTTTTATTCAACTGCTGTGAGGAGGAGTATGCTGATTAAAAGTGGTGAGAATGGTGTGTCAGTCAGTCTTGACTGTCAACCTGATTGGCTAGAGAGTCACTTACACAGTTCTCGGCAAGTTTCTGGGTCTGAAGGTGCAGCCATGGAGACCATATCTGACCCCTGGCCGCTTCCTCTCTGGCACCTTTCTTCTGAGTTCTGATTTCCCAATTCCATAAGATGAGCAACTTCTTACCACCATTTCCTTCTGCCTTGAATTTTCTGCCAATTTTGTCTGTATCTGTGAGTGAGGTTAAAATTCTCTTCCACCAAGTTATAGGTGTTGAATCCTTTGTCCCAGTAATGAAAAAGCTAAACAATACAAATGATCATTGTTCTTGTATATCTTTTGAGAAAACTTTCAAGTTTTTACAAGTGTGTATGATGTTAGCAGTGGGCTCATCATGTATGACTTTTGTCATGTTGAGATGCATTCCTTCTACACCTAATTTGTGGAGTGTTTATATCATAAAAGGGTTTGAAAATTCTGTTACACTTTTTCTATATCTACTAAGATAATCATATAGTTTTTGTCCTTCATTATGTCAATGTGGAATATTACATTTATTACTTTGTGTATTGTGAACCATCTCTGTGCCCTGAAATAATTTTTTAATTGAATTCTTTATTGGTACAATTTATATACATCTCACAATCACGTATAACATTGGGGAGTTTGTACCAGTATATGACACAAGTTAATTTTCATTTTTACCCATATCCCTACCCACCCACACCTCCCCACCCCTTTATACATACTCTTATTTTCTTTCTGAATCATATTTATTCCTTCCCCTTATTACATTCCCATACCAAATTTCCTATGGAAATTTCCCACTCTATAAAAGCTGTCATACTTTCTAGAGCTCAGGTTAACTCTTGCCCTGAAATAATTTTGTTGAGCTTCTCAGAAGTAGGAAGAAAATGTTCAAAGGGAAAATAGAAAGTGGGGTTACGGGAAAGTAAAGAAGGGAAAGAAAAATTCTGATCATAAAAACAAAAAATGGAAATAAAGCTTACACATGTAGAGGGTTGAGGGAGTGGTAGGGAGGGCAGGGGAATGGGAAAAATGAGAATCAGGATAGATCAAGTACAGGCACAAATTTTTAATGATGAATGTGGTCAGAATGTATATCTAAGATGTACCAATAAACTCAATTAATGGAATAAATAAAGTGAAATGTGTACTGTATTTCATATGTTGTATAAGTTTTGTGAAATTTTGTGTTGTATGTTTCTCCCATATTCTCTCCGGCTTTCTTTGGGGATATAAATTTACTGTAAATTTAGAGTTCTTCAAATGATGTATCTTTTGCAATTTTCTTCATGCTACATATTTATTTTCTTCTCTCTTCATTCTTTGATCTAGACATTTTATTCCAATTATCAACTCTATCTATTCATTTTAATGGCTATTCAACCTATTTATTGTGTTCTCCATTTCAGTTATTTTGGTTAGTAAAGAATCTCTTGATTGCATGGGCCAGAGATTTAACTCAGTGGTTCTAGCACCTGTCCAGCAAGCACAAGGTCCCTGATTCAATCCCCAGTAACCACATATAACAATGCCCAGCATGGTGACTCACACCCACCAGCAATCAGTACCACATACCACAATGCTGGGCGTGGTGGCTCACACTTGTAATCCCAGCACTCAGGAGGCAGAGGCAGGAGGATTACTGAGTTCGAGACTTGTTGGGTTATATAGTGAGTTCAGGGCCAGCTTGAACTACAAAGCAAAACCCTGTCTCAAAAAAAAAAAAAAAAGGAAAGAATTTCTCTTTTTAAAAAATTTCTCTGACACATCTTTATATGTTTAATATCTTGAGCAGCTATTTTTGACAATTACATTATCTATAGTTCAAGATTTTTATTATACATAGGTACCAAATTTTGATGAGGGAAAACACCATCTTTCTGGTAATGACATTTCTTAAAAAAAAATTATTCCAGATCATCACCTTGTTGATGTTAGAGGATATTTCTGTGACTATCCTACATAACAATGCCTGTGGTCACAGATTCCTGCGTGTAATAGTAGCAGGAGAAGTTCAGGGGTTTTAAAGATGATCGATGTGATGCTTTAGACACAACTTTGCATAATATTTTGTCTATACAATTTTATATATACATTTTATTTCCTATTAAATTGGGATAATATTCATGTAAAAGTATATTTAGTTTACAAATAAAGGAAAAATATTAATGAAAAGTTAAAAATAATTACTCTGGAGCTTGTTATTTTCAATTAAGGAGTTCTAGAAATTCTCATACACCTTGTATCCATATAAATGTAATAAAAATGCTCAAATGATTTTTTTGTTTTATCTGGTAAGGCTGAGAACTTAATGACTAATCAAATTATACAAAGCAATGTGATTAAGCATTTGTAATTGAAAATATGTGGATAATTTATCTGGGATATTTTCAAGTGATTAACTGGGAAAGCAGTTTGCAATTTAAAAATCGTGGGACAAATTTTCTATGTATAAATTTGAACTAATATTCCTGAAATAATTAAAAGCCTGAAAAAGTAGGACCATGAGTGTAGATTTTTAAAATGTAAGCTGAAAGAAATATTTTACTCTTTTGTTGATCATATTATCTCCCATTAAATATTAAAAGAATAATAATAAACAGCATTTGCACATCTGCATTGACAAGAACATATATTCTTCATGATTTAACAAATACGTTAATTTGATATTTATATTTGGCATTATTATAGTTTGTGTTGCTCTGTGAAGTTTTACTTTCCCTGTTTTCTAGACAGTAAAATAGCACACACTGAAACATTAACTATTTTTACCAGTTTAAACATTTGGTAGGAGACCATCAACTCACCAGTGCAAATTGCCTTCTGTTTACAGCCTGTGCTCTGGAGTCTGGATTCTAGTGCAGGGAACTTACTAAAGAGGAAAAAGAAAAAAAGAATATATCTTAGTAATTGTGGTCATAATTTACTTACATGAAACAGCAGTGTTAATAAAGTCTTAGTTTATATTATTGCAAAAGTATCTCAGTGGTAAGTTGTTAAATAAGGAGCACACATTGAACAAGTATAAATTTTTAAAAAGAAGACTAATTATAAGGTTAAATTAAAGTTTATTGCAAATACAGAATTCTATGTTATCAGCTTAATTGTTTTAAAATACAGCATTAAATTGTGCACACTAAATAATGTGCCTTACATCATATTTGCATATGGATTCTGTAGTTTATATAAATGAAGTGTCTTAAAATGGTGCAAGGGGACCAACACTCAGAAATATTTTCCACTTGGACCAGAAGCCTTTCAAATTCAAAGAAATACTAAAAATATTTAAATAGAACTTAAAATTTTATTTTAAAATTATACAAAGCCAGCACAGATGTATATAGGACATATATGTATTTTTACATGATTGCATATATGAAGATATATTTAAAACTATGTACACATCCAAGGTTGAACTTGAAATATATTTGAGTATTATCAGGAGTGCAAATGACTTAATAAATACTGGATGTAGGAAAAGATAATACATATGGCAAAAGGCATGACAAACTAATGAAATTATCCTACCGCAAACTAGGAGATGTAATTATCTCAATTATTTGATGTGAAAGTTGCCAGTGGGAGACAGGGATTTTAATGTTCAGATATGAAAAGACAGAAGAGTTATGTCTTTAGCTAAAGATCATATATGTATGTTAGCTTTCATCCTTATATACGCTTTAACCTACATCATTTTCATTTAAGACAGAACAAACTTTTATTCAGTATTTCTCTTGGTGTCAATTTATAATACTCATTCCTTTTAGAACCAATGTGAATTTTTAGTATATGTGCTGCCAAAGCGAGCACAAGGACCAAAATGAATTTTTATATTTTCTTACCTTAATATATTGTTTCCAAAAGTAATTCATTTGCCATATTAACTTCAAAATATTTTCCATCTCTATCACCACCTTAATTATGACATTTAATTTTTTCTTAGTACAATCATATTTGTGGCAAGAAATTCATTTGAAAGTAAAATATGATATTATTTTTAAATAAAACCATGATCACAGGAATGAACTTAATATAAATAAAAGAACATTGTTATTTTTCAATTATATTAAACCAAAAAATTTAAAATAATTACTTTGGAAGGTTGTTAATTCCAATTGTTAAGTAGTCCCCAGAGATGCTTATATACTATAGGGATATAAATATAATAATGCTGAAATGATTTCTTTTTTTTTTTTTTTTTGGTTTTTCTGATGAGGCTGGGAACTTAAAATTAGTGACTAATCACAATATACAAACATGCAACATTGATTTCAAGAAATAGTCTAGGGCTGGAGATTTGGCTCAGTGGTTCCAGCGCCTGCCTTGCAAGCGCAAGGTCCCTGGTTCGATCTCCGGTAACCACATACAACAATACCGGGTGTGATGACTCACACCCACTGGCAATCAGTACCTCATACCACAGATGCCGGGCTTGGTGGCTCAAGCCTATAATCCCAGCACTTGGGAGGCAGAGGCAGGAGGATTGCTGAGTTCAAGGCTTGCCTGGGCTACACAGTGAGCTCAGGGCCAGCCTGAACTACAAAGCAAGACCCTGTCTCAAAAAAAAAAAAAAAAAAGTCTATGCTGCCAAGATTTTCTTTCTCTTTTGAGTATGCCTATAGTTTGAAACTATCATGACTGAAAAATAATGAGACCAAACAAGTGACACCATATGTCACCTACATCACATATCTTTTTAAGTACATTTAATACTAATACTAATCCTCATTTCTGTTTAGGTCTATAGTGAGGTGCTTGGTTACTGGAACAGACTGTCTTAGTAAGTGCTGAAATGAAACACTTTTCAACTTTCCCGTCTCTCTACAATAGCGAGTCACTGGCTGGAAACTTCTGGACTAGACGTGATGAGGGAACCTTTCTAATGTATCCGGTACAGGAAAACTCCCCGTCGAGGTTCTGGCAGGTTTCCACCCTGTCCTAGTAAAGCCTCGTTTAATAGCCCTGCCCTTGAATTCCCAGAGTGCAGATGTGTTCCCTACGTGCTGGACTTACCATAAAAACACACTGCGAGGTTGACACGCGGCCTTCCGCCATTCTGCCACAGTCCCTGTTACTTTAACTTTTTAGTCATTTTGGGAACCAGCACAGCATGTCTATGTAAAGTGATAACTGCTCTTGTTTATAGTTTTGTTCCTTCTCCATTTTGCTTATGCAATAGTCTACTGTTCAAATTTTTCAATATATCCATCCAAATATTTTAATACTTTCAGAAGTTATAGAATCTAATCTCCAATTAGGCTTTGGACAGCATACTTAGAGGAATATTTGCGATATGCACAAGAGTATGTGTGCACAGTACCTAGAAAGATATTCCTAAGTAGTTCTTTATAAGGTTGGGTTTTACTGACTTATTTTTCTACTTTTGAGTAATCTTCCTTTCCTTTGGTTTTCTAATGATAAGTGGGTTTATCTTTACATACACACCCATGTCTGCATGCATTATCATACATTTATATCTGTCAGACTGTCTGTTCATGATAAATTAAACTACCCTTATCCTATGATTAGCAAAAGATGATCCCTATTACTTTATAATATTTCAAATACAGTTTTGGGATACTTTCCTACTCTTTGAAACCATTATTTTAAACTATCACTGAATGGCTATGAGTACATATTCTGTTATCATGAGTTATTAATTTTAATTCTAATTTTTAACTTGAACTTGTCATTTTCAAAGACATTTCATTTCTTTTCAGATAATTTTTTGGTTATCAATTACATCTGTCTTCCATGCAGAAAAATTTCCAGTTTCTTTTTAACTTTATTATGTCAGAAGCATAAAAGCATTTAAGAAAATTCTCCATGTAGTCAGAAAAAAATACTATCAATAAACAAATTATAGAACAGAACTCCCTCAACCTAACAGAGTATGTGCAATGAAAGAAAAAGAAAAACAAAAGATTCTTTATGTAGAAAATTAAAATTAGAAATTATTAGAACTAATATCTTAATTAATGGTGTCAAATGCAAGATCAATACATAAAAATTAAAATCCACTTTACCTTTATATGTAGCAACAAATGCTAAAACTGAGATTTAAGAAAGTTCCTTCAATCTGAAAAAGTGAAATGCTTAGAAATAAATTTAACAGATTAAACTTAAGATCTGTACACAGAAAGCTGCAGTATCTTTGCAAAGTGAAATTACAGATGGCATAAAAAGAAGAGTTAATACATTTTCTGGATTAGAAAACTTGGTATTTATAAGATAATATTCCCTTCCAAGTCAATCTACAGGTTCAACTCAATCCCTATCAAAATACCGGCAGACATTATGGCAGAAATTTACAGGTTAATCCTAAAATTGGTTTAGAAATGTGACCTACGGTTCTGAAAATAAGTTTGAATAATCAAAAAAAGTAGATAATCCTTTATGATTTAAAAATACTGTACTGGGCCGGAGGGTTAGCTCAGTGGTTCCGGCGCCTGTCTTGCAAGCGCAAGGTCCTGAGTTCAATCCCCAGTAACCACATATAATGCTGGGCGTGGAGACACGCCCACCAACAGTCAACACCACATACTACAATGCCGGATGTGGTGGCTCACGCCTGTCATCTCAGCACTTGGGAGGCAGAGACAGGAGGATTGCTGAGTTCGCGGCGGCTTGCCTGGGCACCGTAGTGAGCTCAGGACAAGCCTGAACTACAAAGCGAGACCCTGTCTCAAAAGCAAAAAAAAAAAAAAAAAAGTACTAATGAGAGCTATGTTACTTCAATGTTATAGTTGAGTTACAATAAAATATGTAGGCCAATGGGATAGAATAGAGTCTCAAAACAAACCCATCTGTTATTGTTGATGAAGGTGGCACAAAAATTTCACAAGAGAAGACGTTCTGCCATGGTTGTGACCTAGATGTCCCCCCAAGGCCTCACGCAGTCTGTCATAGGTAGTTTTTTCAGAGGTGGCTGAATCTACAGTGTGTGGTGCTGATATTAAGAAGAAATGATTACTAAACCAGTCCACCGGTTGGCTTGGCACAGTCCTGATCCCGATAGTCTGGGTAAGATTAAAGAAGCAGAAAGATGCTGTTAAGGTTCCTTTGTTGCTTTTGCTATGGTATGGGTGCCAAAAACTATTTCTCCTCCATGATGCGCCTCTGCAATGTGCCACCCTGCCTTGAAGCCAGCTGATTATGGACAGAAGCCTCTACGAACTGTGAGCTACATAAATCCCGCTTTGAGGGCTAAGAGTTTTGTCTCAGCAATAACAGAAAAGTAACTATGACACATGTTACTTAATAAATAGTTCTGCTACAGTTGTATCTATATGTGCAAAAATGCTAATTTAGACTCTTAAATGATAGCACTTACAAAAAATAGTTCCTAATGGATCATAAATCCAAATGTAAGACCCCCAGATTCTTCAACTTTTATAAGGAAGTTTAGAATAACACCTTCATTTTTCTTGGGTCAGACAAAGTTCTCAGATGTAACACTGATAATATAAGTCTGAATGTAAAGAGGAAATGTAATAACTTGGGGTTTATCCACACTAAAAGCCAATATACTTCAAAATACAATCCTTCTTTCTAGCCTTGGAGAATATGTTTCCAAATCAGATATGAATAAGGGAAAGAGTTCTAAGGATAGATGGTGAAAGGAAGGGGAAGAGAGAAGGGAATGTAATAAGCATGAAGTTGGAATATGTATGTGTGGCAGTCCCCTGCCAGAGGAATGTAGTTATTATGTATCATTAAAAAGGTCTCCTCTCTACAAGACATAAGGAACACTCATGATAAGAACCAAAAATACATTGATTTTTTAAAACTTGCAAATGCTTTTTCACTGCATTAACTTGATGACCATAAAATGGAAAGAATTTAAATGTCCATCAATAGATGACTGGGAAAAATACAACGGGAGTATCATACACTGGTGGAATGTATGTCACAGTATGATCACGACAGACCCACAGAGCAGTGGAGCAAACTGAAGTAAAAAAAAAGCCTTGCGCTGGGCGTGGTGGCTCACGCCTGTCATCCCAGCACTCGGGAGGCAGAGGCAGGAGGATTGCTGAGTTCGAGGCTTGCCTGGGCTACATAGTGAGCTCAGGGCCAGCCTGAACTACAAAGCGAGACCATGTCTCAGAAAAAAAAAAAATAAGCCTTGCATTTTTCATCATTTGATATTGCAAAGATAGCAAGGTGATTCCCTGGGGAAAACAACAGTTTTCCACAGTGTTAGTATCATTATGTAATACCCGCCTTCATTTCTGTTAATTTTATTTTCCCAGAATGCTTTTTTTTTTTTTTTTTGGTGGTACTGGGATCAAACTCAGGCCCCTCATCTTCCAAGGTAGGCGCAGTACCAGTTGAGTTAAATCCCCGGCCCCAACAGTGCATTTTATCTGACACGAATGTGCCATTTTTATTTGCTTTCATTTAAGTTATGTAATTTTGCTTTTTGCTCTTAACTTTCAAATAGCTTTTATCATTATAGCTTTACATTTATTTATTTACGTACATACTTATTTGGG
>PVIC010014515.1:0-36481 GCA_004025085.1 Thryonomys swinderianus | reverse complement strand
AGAAAGTAGGACAGCTTTTATAGAGTGGAATATTTCTATAGGAAACTTGGTGTGGGAATGTGATGAGGGGAAGGAATAAATATGATTCAGAAAGAAAATAAAAGAGCATGTATAAGGGGGGAGGAGGGGGGAGTGGGTAGGGATATGGGTAAAAATGAGAATTAACTTGTGGCATATACTGGTACAAATTTCCCAATGTAATATGTGATTTTGAGATGTATATAAATTGTACCAATAAAGAATTCAATTAAAAAAATACATACCAGGGTCAAGCACTCTATCTATACGTCTGGTTGCATTTATATTTGTTTTCATCATCTTATTTCATATCAAAAGTCTTTCTGGAAATAGACAGAAAATGAGAGAATCAAAGCAAGAAATGAAACTACAGGACTTAGTCATTACCAAAGCTGGGAGGAAGGGGGTTCAGAGAGTAGAAGGAAAATGATTAGTAAGCTTGGGTTAGATTTAGCAGATACTACCATGAAGCTGCATGCTGGCGAGGTCAGAAGGAGGCATAGGGGTAAATAAAGCTTCTGTCATAAAATAGAGGAAATAAACCTTGTCATTGGGAAAACATTTACAATTTTAATAGCATTAAAACATGGATTTTGTGATGGAAATCACCTGATCTCCCTCTATATACTATTACCATTTAAATAATTTCTTAAGTATTAGGTTGCAATCAACAAATAAATAATAATGGTGTTTAAAGTCTAAATACTGTATGTAACTCTTTCATATAATTTTCACATTAGGTTGATGGTATAAGTTTAGACTAATTTCCATTTTTGATGTTCAGAAATAGCACTTTACCTAACATCATCTGCTGCCTGAGCCTGAACCGAGCCTCAGCTTTTCAAATAACAAAGCACAAGTCTTCACACTGCACTTCGTGTGTTTGATTTTAAAAACACTTATTTTCACTCCTGTAGAGTAAGATGGTTTGAAATTCTGGGCATCAACCAATGAAGTGAGTTGATTCGGTACATGAATTGATTCAAAGACAGAATTAGCAAAGTGTCTCTATAGTTTCAAAGATGCAGGAGGTTTTTGTGCTATAAAATAATGTATATCTATATGATATAACTTCACATATTTTATAAATTAACTCATAGCTTACTTCTGGAAAATGATTCAGCGTACTTCCTGGAGAATGAATACCCTTTTCCTTCAGTACTCCTCATGGAGCCATTTTGGAACCAATAATGCACTTAAATGCTTGTAATTATTAAGTGTGTCCAGGGCCAATTGCCATTTCACACAATTGTCCTCTTTGTATTATCTTCTGAATGTTACTAGTCTCATTACTTTAATTATTTTTAACTGATTCCTAAATTCTACCATTAAGTAATTTAATTAATGATTCCATTGTTAACTTCATAGTTGTTGAAGTATTTTTGAAATAACTTTTCAATTTTGGTAAATGAACCCTGGATTTGAATTTATTGTTAATAATTATAATTTTGTTCCCAGAATACAAGGATGAACTTTGGGGAATTTCCTTTTATTGTAAAATAGATAACACTGAAAGAACAGTAAGCATTGATCAAGTGGAACAGTTCTCCAGTGATTAAAGCATCAATGAAGATAATTCTCAATTCTTCCTCCGATGGGTACAAAAGAAAGCAAAGATAATTACAGTCAAACAATGATCCTAAACATTAATTAGTTTCTAATTCAAGCTAGGCTTATATTTGGAGGAAGGGGCAACCAGCCATTTTTTAAAGAATAAATTTGTTCTTGTCAGTCTTTTTCTTAAACTTTTTAAGTGAGTTGGCCTTGCAACAAAGAGGAAGTTAAAAAATGCCAGTCACCTTACAAAATTGCTTAGTCTACTCTCTGCTTCCCTCCCCATGCTTATGCTCTTGGTTTTCAAGTAACAGATTCCTAAGGTCTCTCATTCAGACTCGACTCCTTTTGGGCCACAAAAGAGTCCTGATGCTTTATGTAGGTGTGTGGTTATTTGATAAATTTCTCCCTCATTAGATTTTGAAAATATAACCAAAACCAAATCTTTTTGTGTTTAAGCAATAAAATAGAATACAGTTAATTATAAATATTCAACACATCAGTGTGAGTAGCTTAATGAAAGAATAAATAAATAAATAAATAAATAAATAAATAAATAAATGCATTGTAAGATTTTGGACATTCCAAACATATGGTACAATGCATATATGCTAGTGAAATTGAAGGTTAACACATGTTTGCTTTAGAAACAGAATTTTGTTCAAGTTATGCCTCTACAATTAAATAGGTCACACTTCTATGCTAAGCAAGAGAACATTTGGAACAATTTTAAGAAGTAAATGAATTAATTTGTCATAGTGCCTCAACCAAATTTAGTTGCTTAATGAAGTGCTGTGCACACATAAATTTATTGATTCATTTATTCTACAAATATTTGTAGGGTATATATTTAAAATAATCTCTCTTTGATTTCACAAACTTTCTGATTGTAATTGTAATAGCACCGTAGCTATACAAAAACTTAAAATCTATAATGAGTCACCAAGAATACTTTAGATTCATATGAATGACACTATGTGTTTTTGTTTTAAAGGTAAAAGTAATATATCCAAGTTTTAAAAATTGAATTATTTATTGGTACAATTTACATACATCTCACAATCACATATAATATTGGGGAATTTGTACCAGTATATGACACAAGTTAATTCTCATTTTTACCCATATCCCTACCCACCCACACCTCCTCACCCACTTTATACATACTCTTTTATTTTCTTTCTGAATCATATTTATTCCTTCCCCTCATTACATTCCCACACCAAATTTCCTTTGGAAATTTCCCATTCTACAAAGACCATCATACTTTTTAGAGCTCATTTGTATCTACAGGTGTTCATGTCAAAGAGAAGATGCGGTATTTGCCTATCTGTGATCTATTTATTTCACTTATTACTATACCCTCCGGGTATCTCCATTTGTACATAAATGGATTGATCTTGTCTTTCTTTATGGCAGAATAATACTCCATTTTATTAAAAAAAAACCCACATCTTCTTTATCCAGTCTCCAATTGATGGGCATTTAGGTTGTTTCCAAGATTGAGCTATCACAAACTGAGCTTGCTATGAACAAGGGTGTACATCTGTCTTTCCAATGTGATTTTTAAAATTCTTTTGGGTATATTCCTAGCAGGGGGATAGTAGGGTCAAATGGGATCCCTAGTCCTACTTTTATGAGAAATCTCCACATGGATCTCCACAATGGTTGCACTCACCAACAGTAGAGAAGGGTTCCTTTCTCCCCACAGCCATGCCAGCATTTATTGTTGGTTGATTTTGTGATAGTGGCCATTCTTTGTGGAGTGAGATGAAATCTCAGTGTTGTTTTCATTTGCATCTCTCAAATGACCAGTGATGTTGAACATTTCTTCATTTGCTTCTTGGCTGCTTTGACTTCTGCCTCTGAAAAGTGTCTGTTCATTTCAGATGCCCATTATTGAATTGGGTCTTTAAACTTTGGGAGGCTGATCTGTTTGAGTTCTTTACATATTGCAGATAATAGCCCTTTGTCTGATAAACAGCTAGTAAAGCTTTTTCCCATGTTTTGGTTCTTTTAGCAGTGCCAGTGACTTCTTTTGCTGTGCAGAAGCTTTTCAGTAGGATGAGATCCCTTTTGTTGATTCTTTCTGCTAGTTTTTGTGTATAGGTTTTATTCATAAAGTCTCTGCCTAAGCCAATGTCTCCAAGAGTTTTACCTAGCCTGTTTTTCAGCAGGCTTATTGTTTCTGTTTTAATGTTTAAGTCTTGTATCCATTGTGACTTTAGTTTTGTGTATATTGAATGAGATAGGTCTAGCTTTAGCTTTTGGAAGGTTAAAGCCCAGTTTTTCCAGCACCATTTGTTAAAGAGGCTGTCTTTCCTCCATTGGGGATGTTCGGCTCCTTTGTCAAAGATAAGGTGGCTTAGTGTATCTGGAGTTGTTTCTGGGTCTTCTAGTCTATTCCATTGGTCCTCAGGTCTGTTACTTTGCCAGTACCATGCAGTTTTTATCACAGCAGCTTTATAGTAGTGTTTTAAATTGGGGATTGTAATACCCCCTGCCATGTCGTGGTTGCTTAGAACTGCTTTTGCTATTCTAGGTTTCTTGTGTTTCCAGATGAATTTTTGTATTATTTTCTCTAGCTCTGTGAAGTATAGCGTTGGAATTTCAATTAGAATTGCATTGAATCTGTATAGTAGTTGTGGGAGTATAGCCATTTTGATGATGTTGGTTCTCCCTACCCAGGAACAAGGGATATCTTTCCACTTTCTGGTTTCTTTTCCTTTCTCAGTTTTCAGAGTCCTATAGTTTTCAGAGTAGAGGTTTTTCACTCCCTTTGTAAGACTGATTCCCAGAAATTTCATTTTTCTGGGTGCTACTGTGAAAGGGATTGCCTCCCCAATTTCTCTTTCAGTGAGTCTGTTGTTTGTGTAGACAAAGGCTGTTGAGTTTTGAGCACTGAACCTGTATCCAGCAACACTACCAAATTTGGTAATTAAGTCTAGCAGTCTTTTGGTTGAGTTTTTAGGATCCTCTAGATAGAGTATCATATCATCAGCAAATAAGACAGTTTAACTTCTTCCTTTCCTATCTTTATTCCTTTTATATCTTTGTCCTGCCTGATTGCTATGGCCAATGTTTCCAGTACTATATTGAACAAAAGTGGTGACAGCAGGCATCCTTGTCTCGTTCCTGACCTTAATGTAAAAGGTTTCAGTTTTTGCCCATTGAGTATGATGCTGGCTGTTGGTTTCTCATAAATAGCTTGTATTAAATTGAGGTAAAGTCCATTGATTCCAATTCTCTGTAGGATTTTGATCATAAATGGGTATTGGATTTTGTCAAATGCTCTTTCTGCGTCTATTGAGATAATCATATGGTTTTTGTCCTTGAGTCTGTTAATATAGTGTATTACATTGATTTACATATGTTGAACCAGCCTTGCATCCCTGGAATAAATCCGACTTGATCAGGATGTATGATTTTCTTGATAACTCTCTGTATTCTGTTTGCCAGTAGTTTATTGAGGATTTTTGCATCAATGTTCATTAGAGAGATTGGCCTGTAGTTTTCCTTTTTGGTGGGATCTTTCCCTGCCTTTGGAATCAAGGTGATGGTTGCTTCAAGGAATGATTTGGGGAGTACTGCTTCCCTTTCGATTTCATTAAAGAGATTGAGAAGTACTAGTATTAACTCTTCTTTAAAAGTTTTGTAGAATTCAGCAGTGAAGCCAGCCATCAGGACCACGGCTTTTCTTTGTTGGCAGTTTTTTTTATTACATTTTCAATTTCCCAGATTGATATCGGGTTGTTTAACATTTTTATATCCTCTTCATTCAGCTTTGGAAGTTCATATGTGTCTAGGAATCTATCCATTTCTTCTAGATTTTCCATCTTCTTGGAATATAGATTTTCAAAGTACATGTTTATGATCTGTTGGACTTCCTCTGGGTCTGTGCTGATTTCCCCATTTTCATTTCTTATAGCATGGATTTGAGCCTTTTCCTTCCTTTGTTTGATAAGGTTGGCTAAGCATCTGTTGATCTTATTTATAATTTCAAAGAACCAACTCTTTGATTCATTGATTCTTTGTATTGTTCTCTTTGTCTCCATTGCATTAATTTCTGCTCTGATTCTTATAATTTCCTCTCTAGTATGTGATTTGGATTTGTTTTGCTCCTCCTTGTCTAATTGTCTGAGGTTCGTGATTAGATTCTTTATTTCAGTTTGTTCTATTTCCCGAGTGTAGACATTTACCGCTATGAATTTCCCTTGTAGAACTGCTTTCATTGTGTCCCACAAATTCCTGTATGTTGTGCTGGGGTTGTCATTTAGTTGTAGAAACTGTTTAATTTCTTTTGTGGCCCACTGGTTGTTTAACAGAGTGTTGTTCAATTTCCATGTGTTTGTGAGGATGTTGGAATTTCTTCTGCTGTTCAGGTCCAGTTTCAAGGCACTATGGTCTGATAGTATGCAGGGGATAACTTCAATTGCTTTGCATTTACTTAAGCTTGTTCTATGGACTAGAAAGGGATCTATTTTGGAGAATGATCCATGAGCAGGTGAGAAGAAGATATATTCTCACTTTGAAGGATGAAAAATTCTGTAGGCATCTGATAAGTCCATTTGCTCAAAAGTTTGATTTAGCTCAAGTATTTCCTTATTGATTCTTTGTCCAGTTGATCTGTCAATTTGTGACAGTGGAGTATTAAAGTCCCCTAATACTATTGTATTCATGGTTAACTGGTTTTTCATGTCCAGTCATGTTTGTTTTATATATGTGGGTGCATTAGAGTTTGGTGCATAAATATTTATGATTGTTATTTCTTTCTCTTGGATAGTTCCCTGTATGAGAATATAGTGACCTTCCTTATCTGTTTTAATCAGTTTGGGTTTTAAATCTATTTTATCTGCAAACAAGATAGCCACTCCTGCTTTTTTGCAGTTTGCTGTGGCATGGAGGATTGTTTTCCAACCTTTTATTTTCAGTCTATGGGTTTCCTTCTGAATTAGGTGTGTTTCCTGTATGCAGCAGATTGTAGGATCTTGCTTCTTGATCCAATCTGCTAGTCTGTGTCTTTTAATTGGCCCATTGAGTCCATTGACATTAATGGTTATGGCTGATATGGACATACTCAGAGCTCCCATGTTTCCCTGTTCTTGGTTCTTTTCTTCTTTGCTTTTTCCCCTTTTCTATTTAGTTTCTTGTTTGCCCCAGTGTATTCACTCTCCTAGGTCTTGTGGGTATGTTATTTTCTGTGTTTTTTTTTCCGAAATGTTCTTTAGGATGTTTTGGAGTGCAGTTTTCATATTTGTGAAGTTTTTCAGGTGTTCTTTATCATGGAAGTATCTTATTTCCCCATGTATTCTGAATGATAGTTTTGCAGCCTACAACAGTCTAGGTTGCAGGATGTTTTCCTGCAATGCTTGAAATACTTCTCTCCATGCTCTCCTTGCATTGAATGTTTGTGTTGAAAAGTCTGCTGTGATCCTAATGGACTTCCCTTTGTAGGTGATTTTCTTCCTTTTTCTCACAGCTTTCAGTATTTCATTCTTCTGTTGTGCATCTGGAACCTTGTTAATTATATGTCTAGGTGTAGATATTTTTATGCCACTGCATTTTGGAGTCCCATAGGCCTCATTTATCTGTATGTCTATATCCTTTCCTGTGAAGTTTTCTGTTGTTATCTCTGACAATAGCTTCTTTATGACTTTTACGATGTCTCCTGCTTCCTTAGTGACTCCAATCAGTCTTATATTATTTTTCTTTGAGTCATCTAGAAGCTGTTGGATTGATTTCTCATGGTCCCTTGCTCTTTTCCATAGATTATACCTTTCCAACTGCTGTGCTGTCCTCTAAGTCTGAGATTCGGTTTTCTGCTTCATTCATCTTACTTTGTAAGCTTTCGTTCTCCTTCATCATTCCCTGGAGCTCTGCTTGAAGCTGTTTAAAAGGTTCCATTGCTTCTGCTATCTTGGATTCTATCATCTCGCTGATCTCTTCTTTAATGATGTCTTTCACTGTGGACAGTATCCCTGCTTTGATCTCAGAGATGAGTTCTGATTTCCATTTTACTAGATCCGCTTTAGTTACCATCTCCAAGAGTCCTGGTGTTTGAGTTTCAGTTTGCCCTATTTCCCTTTTCTCTGAATTTCCCTGTGGTGGTGATCTTTTGTCTGGTTTTTTATGTATTTTCTCATTTCTGCTCTTTCATTGTTACTAATGCTCTTGTTTGCCTGATGACAGGGCAATGTTTGTTGCAGGTCTCTTTCTATTATTTGGGGCCCCTTGGATGTGCCACTTTCCTGGGGGGGGGTTCTTTTTGGATTTGTAATGACCCTTGAGAGTTCTCATTTCTGACACATCATGGGAGGTATATGAGCAGAATAATCACTTCATGTTTGTTGCCATAATACAATAAATGCCAATATCAGTGTTAAACACAGTAAATAAGATAAAAAGTTTTTTTAAACTCTATTCTAAAGACTTTGAGCTTATGAGTTACCTCTCTGTCCATATGCCAGAATTTAGAATTAATCAGCAATGTGTATACAACATGTAGATCGTAAATGTGGAAAAGATTACTATAATCCAGCATGAGTTCTCTAAGTGAAAGTGAATTCTTTCTAATTTTTTACCTCGTTGCCTCAATTCATTTCCTACAAGAGTTCACCAGATGTTAAGTGAATCAGCCTGTTAAGTGCACAAAGGTTACTTGAGAGGTAGGCATATGCCGAAGCTCAAAACATGATTCCAATGCACCCAGGTAAGAATTTTCAGTCTGTTAACACAGGTCAGTTCTTCTTCGAAAAACTATAGGTCCAGATCACTTATCTGTCTACTTTAGTACTATATAAATAACTCATTTTGTTTGGATCAACCTGTATGTGAGGCACTGCAGTAGCACTGACTGAATGGACGATGGAGAATAATGAAAGAATATGCTTAATCAGTATCATTGTTCATAGGATAATCCAAGAGCTTTATGTTTCTATGGCAATGTCTTAACTTCCAAAAGGTCAAACGGAAGGCCCAGAGGCAAGACTCCTAATTCAACACTGTTCATTGTTCACCTACCCAGAGCCCTGAATTTTCATATATTGTACATATATTTTGGTATAATAATTTGAAGTTTAAATTTAGTAGACCTACACTTCTTTCAGAAAGCCTCTATAAAAATAAATAAAATGCAGACCTGTTAATGAAGTGAAACCTTGATATATAGTTCTGAATGGGACAATATTGAGGCAGAAAGCAATGTCTTCCCAAATGTCTACTGAACATTGTTAAGACACACCATACTGTTCTAATATTTGTATATTAAAATAAATATATAATCTGTCTCTATATGCCCATAAAAATGACATATAAGATTAAAAATTAACTTTAAACTTCATCTCTTAGTAGAGCTCAGTAAAAATTTAAGGTGGCTTTCACCTTAAAATGTCCAAATACTGACATAATTATTGAAACAAATAATAGGACAAAGTTCAGATCTATTTGGAAAGGAATTACATAAAAGTGCTTATTTTTTTCTACAATTGACTACTACTCTGCCATAAAGAAAGATAAGCTCCAGATATTGATTGAATAATAATTATTTATTATTATAAATGGGTGGACCTCGAGGCCATACTACTAAGTGAAATAAGCTGGATGCACATGTTTAAATACTGCATTGTTTCTCTGGTGTGAAAAACCAAAAGTGGAAGTAAGGACTGAAATGTACAATGGATATTGTGAAATGTGAACTAAGTGTTCAAAGGGGAAAGGAAACATGGAGGAAAGAGGGAGAAAGGAAGGAAGGGATAACAAAAACAGTGAAGATGGAAGGAGAACATGGAAACAAAGATTTTGTACAAAGAGAGAGAAGGGGGAGAGGGATAAAATACAATTTATTTTAGAAATTGATGATACAAAGTATACAGTGAGGATGTTAATCACAATTTTTTGCAAATATCTATCACTCAGAGAAGTTAATAAAATAACATTGTTTACATATTTTTAATGATGAGTCAAAATAATTCATAATGAGATGCCTAAGAAAACACATGACTCAAGGCTCATATTTATTAAAGCTTTGTTTTTGAAATTATACTGTTAATGAGATGTTATAAATATTCTAACTGAAAAAGAAACAAACAGAAGAAAGTTCACTACATATTTGAATAATCACCTGTAAATATCACAACCTTTCATGATTTTTAAAAATTTTTTGGTGTCTGGGATCATACAATGTAAAGAGGGAAGTTTGAATCAATACCATAAAAGATAGCTTATAATGATAGCAATATATATTATTTCCTTAACATAAATTGTTTTTATGCTGCCACCAAGGTCATATGCTGAATACTGAGAATATACATATATGCCTACAAAACTCATTTTTTTCTTAATCACAACTTTAACAGAACATTTTTAAACTATTGTTTTAAAAAGGCACTATCTTCATTCACAATGTTGAGGAGAGATTTGTGGACAGAAGAAATAAGACAAATTATACAGAGTAAACATAAATTTCTTTTCAATTCCTATTTGATCTCACTCTTCCAACTCAACACAAGTACTGTGTTTGGAAGCAAGAGAAGGGGCTGGAAGGGAAACAAAGACTAATCTGCTAATACTATGAGTCAGTGAATTAGAAGTGCCAAAAATATTTTCCCTTAGGAAGAGCAGGAAAAACAAATTATTCTGTAGAAATGAACATATCTTTTATTTTTGGATTTGGAGATGGAAAAGTGAAACTGAGGTGTTCGCAAGGTGCTACTCATGAATAAAGTCAATCCATTCTTTTCCCCCTGGATGGTTGACAGAAGGGGTCCAAAGCCAGTGTACAGTGGTCTTCCCTGATCATGAGGCATCAGTTTCAAAAGGAGTCCCAGTGCACAACAACAGGGATGTTTGCGTTAGACTCAGAACCACAGAAAAGAATCTGTGGCCAGGACCAGGGGCTCTGTGTAATGTAGGCCTTGTGGCACAGACTCATAAGCTGGTCTCTCACGTTCTTAGATTAGGAGAATTTTCTATCACGAAGCCAGTGACCTTCTTTCTCATGGAGCTCATACCAAATCATCCCACCCTATGTAATTCTTAATCAACATAAGACATAAATGTCTTTATTTTTTCCCTAAGATTTTAGATAAGTAATCTATATAAATATTAACCAAATGCTTTTTTTTTTTTTTTTTTTTTTTTGAGACAGGGTCTTGCTTTGTAGTTCAGGCTGGCTCTGAGCTCACTATGTAGCCCAGGCAAGCCTGGAACTCAGCAATCCTCCTGCCTCTGCCTCCTGAGTGCTGGGATTACAGGCGTGAGCCACCACGCCCAGCACTGTGGTATGTAGTATTGATGGCTGGTGGGCGTGAGTCTCCATGCCCAGCATTGTATGTGGTTACCGGGATCAAACTCAGGACCTTGTGCTTGCGAGGCAGGTGCCGGAATCTCTGAGCTAAATCTCCAGCCCCCAAATGCTTGCTTTTAACCACAAAGGCTAAACACAGCTTCCTAACCTTTCACTATGCCTTGACTTTATAAAACTCTTTAAGACAAAAAAAGTAATGGTTTTTTTTTCACTGTAAAATCTACATAGGGGTTAATAATAAAATCATTATTTGTTGTGGTGAAGGAGCTACAAATACAAGATATTTAACCAAAATCATAAGATAGGGTTCTTTATTAATCCCTAGATGAGGAATAATATTAGGCATATTATTTAGGATTCATAGGCCTTGCCTAAGACCTGAAAAATATTTCTCCATGCACAGCTCCATTAAAATTAATGAGGCAAGGAAGGAGCCTCATAAAATTATGTGCTCATATTCTCATAAAGAGCAATGGCAATTGTGATCATGTTTGCTAGGCAGTTTCTGGGGAATAAGTCAAGATACCGTGTCTGTGGGGGATTTGTGCAGTGGAGGGCTCTGTAGTATACCTGACACTAATCCTCCTGTGCGTTAATTTTCCTGCCCATCTCAATAAGTAACCTCCCTTTAACATGTCATACATAGGATCTTATTACAATCCATAAACTCATTAGATAATTGAAAAAGAGTGTTTCAAACTGTTAATGAGTATTTGATGTTTATTTGGGAATTAGCTCAGTGATAACTCTTCTATGGATAAGAATAAGACAGATTTTACCTCTCCTATGGATAGGCAGATGGTATTTATAAAAATAGATTTCAGTTTGGAGTTCTTTTTCTTTATGCATTCATCTGTTGATGAACATATACATTTCTTTCAACATTTAGACATTATGAATGATGATGATATAAGGGGAGGTGTACATGTACTCCTATAATATGATGTCTTTCACTCTTTTTTTTTTTTTTTTGAGACAGAGTCTCGCTTTGTAGTTCAGGCTGGCCCTGAGCTCACTATGTAGCCCAGGCAAACCTTGAACTCAGCAATCCTCCTGTCTCTGCCTCCTGAGTGTTGGGATTACAGGAGTGAGCCACCATGCCTGGCACTGTGGTATGTGGTATTGATTGCTGGTGGGCGTGAGTCTCCACACCCAGCATTGTATGTGGTTATGGGGGGGATAGAACTCAGGACCATCGCGCTTGCGAGGCAGGTGCTGGAACCACTGAGTTAAATCTCTGGCCCTGTCTTTCACTCTTTTAAGAAGATACCTACAAGGAGAGGAGCTGATTCAAATGGAATTTCTAGTTTTAGACTATTGAAGTCTCTGCATGCTAATTTCCATAGAGGTTTCACAAGTTTATACTATTACCAACAATATAAGGGGTTCCTCTTTCCCCCACAGCCTTGTCAGCTTTTGTTGTTATTTTATTTTTTGATGATGGCCATTCTCTCTGCTGCCTTTTTAAAATAAATTGAGTGTACTGGTACATTTTAGGAATACAGTATGACCACATTCCTCATTGGCAGTTTGTACCTGAACATAATATATACTAATTCTTATTTTTTCCCTTTGCCCTGTCCTCCCTTCAACCCTCACCCTCCCTATATACATAAGCTTTGTCTCTATTTTTTCTACTTTTAAAAGACTGTAGAGTTCAACTGAAGAAATAAGTGTGTCATCTCATTCTCATATTTTTTCTCTCTCTTTCTTTCACTGTGTCTCTCCAGTATTGGGGTTCAAACTCAGGACTCTGACTTGCCAGGCAATTATGGAGCACTGAGCTAAATCCTCAGCCCTCATTCTCTTCTTTCTTCTTGTGGAAAACACGAGAATAATCTTTACATATCATACATTCTAATCACTTTGTAGGAACAGAGGGACCAGTGGTAAGGAGAGTGAGGGCCCACCTGAAGGCTGGGAAGACAGCTAAAATGGATTTTTATGTCTACAACAACTACAGCTTGTGGCCACACTTCCTCTGTATGCTGTACCCTGCCAAGTAAGAGAAGTTAGAAAGAAAACAGCTAACCCCAGATTGTGAAAAGTTCTCCTAAGATCCTATTCCAGCTTCCATAGTAACCAGCTAATCTACCACTCAAGTAGGGCCACCTCAGCCTAGAGACGAGCTAGGGCCTACCCACCATTGATGGTCACTCCCTTTGGACACTCTCAGCTATAGCTGGGTGAAGGCAGCTTTTTCTGTACACTTTGCCCACTAAAGAGAAGAAAAATAAAAACAAAAACAAACCAAACCAAAACAAAACTCTGCTTCCAAATTTTCATTCTCTATCTGGTTTTTCCACAACCCTGTCTTGTCAAGAAAGCCAGGACTGGGTATTCCTAGACGCAACAATTGGAAAATACGATGTTTTCTATCTTGGTCCACTATTGCTTGATTTTTGAAATAAATGTCTTTGGTAACAAGTAGACCAGAATTCTAGGAAATAAATTTTCATCTACCCATTCTAGGCAACACAGATCAGCTTGAAACCATTTTACTCCTGGCCTTTCTCTGACCACATATAGGAAGATAAAGAAGAAAATGAGATGAGGAGAAAAACAGAACAGGAGAGTCTCAGCACAGCCATCAAATTTGAGACTATCTAATTAATGTATGTAAGCAACCCTTCTTTTGTCATCCTCTCATGACATTATGAGTGTTTCTTTCCTACTTGCACCACCAAAGGCATTCTATCGGCCTTGGCATGAACTGCCTGTGTGTAGAAGGCCAGGTGGAACAGCTCCCTTCAGCTCCAGCAGAAATATCTGGGGAGAAGAGTCTAACATAAGTTACTTCTGAAAAAGATCTCAAGCTCCCAACTTTAAAAGCCTGGGCTCATGATAAACAACACAGGGACCTCCCTTAATCAACATTCTTCATGGAATAATCTTTGCTGTTTGGGCTTAGAAATTTATAATTTTATAGAAACATCAAAGAAGCCTAATAATCATTTGAGGTTTGTCACTACATTTTAATTAAAAATAATTTGAAGAGAATTATACTAAATGAAAAAAAGCTAATTTCATGAGCTTACACAATGCCAAATACCAGTAATGTAATATTTTTATGATAACAAAATTATAAAGAAGGAAATATAATAATGTTTGGATGAAGCAAAGTGTGTCTATAAACATAGTTGTGATCGCATAGGTGTATATCTGGATTCTCTGGGTGGTTACATGAATCAGTGCATGTAATAAAGCAGAAATATAAGTGCACCAATATACACAAACACACAGGAACTAGTGAATGTACTACTCTTGTATTATACAAATACTGGATTGTGGATCACATATATTGCCAGATGTTTCCACTGAGTAAAGGATACATAAGACTTCTCTTTACATTTTCTACTACTTCCTGTCAATAATTACTTCAGAATAAAAAGTAAAACATAAAATTCATATTTCAAAGAGAAAAAAATAAAACTCACTAAAGAGATCTGTCTTATTCATGATTTCTTTGACTAGGCCACTTATGTAAATCATGACTCCAATGTCCAGAATGAATATAAGTTAAATATATGTGTCATCCTATTCGTGCTATAATTTTGAGACTCTTCAGTGCTGTCTACATTATGTAGAACTTACTCATTCAGGTCGCAGTCAAGTAACAACTATTAAAGTTATGCTAATGCTTCAGAAAAAAATTTCATGGGTAAAAAGTATGCAATTTATGACCCAGTGTTAGATGTTCTGAGTGATTATTCCCAAAAGGTTCAATTCTCTGACAAAGTCAATTTCTATACCAAATATATTTGGCGATTCACACATTTTTGTGGGGGATACCAGGAATCAAACTCAGGCCCTTGTGCTTCCAAGGTAGGTGCAGCAGCACTTGAGCTAAATTCCTGGACCTTATGGTGTTTCACACTTAATTCAATCTCTGTGTAAAATGAGTATGGGGAAAACATCCAATAGTCCTTATATCCCATGTTTGCCCCCAAGAAAAGCGAATTGCAGCACCCAATAATGCAGGTCCCTTCTCTAAATTCAGGGGGATAAAGAGAGCTTAATTAATGGAATAAGAAGTGTGAAAATATTGCTGTCTGATGGGAAGCACATGGAGTTTTCAACTGTACAACGAAAGAATTGGCAAGGTTTGCCCTTGTCCAGTGCCAGCAGTTCTCTGCCTCTGTTCCACTAGATTCTGCCAGCTGGAAAGCACGGACTGTGCTTTCCCCCAAGCAGAGAAATTGGCCCTGCTGTTAGACACCCAGATGAATTCACACAAATGAACCTCCCCTGGTTTAGAAGAAATCAATAACGTGGAATATTGAAAATGGTTAAGAGCAGCATACAGGACCGAGGCCACAGACAGTTTGATGCATTTTAAAGTCTCTAACTTGTGCTTTGCTCACTAAGAAAGCAGGCATATTCACAGACCTATAGAAGAGTTTCACACTAGCAAGCACTTCACCACTCAGGGTTAACATTTATCAGTTGCAACTTTGCCTGGAGTACATTCATCTGGTTTCAGGGTGTGACACAGTTAATAACTGCCCTTTCCTTGGAAAATTTCCTTGTCAACATTTAATGACAGAAGACTTTCTAGAGATGTTCTACTTTTATAAACTTTCTGCTCTTGCCTCTTCTTCTTTTTCATTATAGCAATTTGTAATAAGTTTAGATTTACAGAAAACTTGAAGAGGTAGTGGGGGAATTCCTTTGTATGTGACACTATCAAAGCTATACTTAAGATAACACCTTCTTCAGTGAATCCCTTCAGTGAGATTTCTCAGTACATGTGCAGTTCGTTTGCTCAGATCCTCAACAGCAGTTTATAGTTCCATTTAAAGCAATAACAATTTTGGGTGAATAGTATCATTGTACTTCAGTATTTAAAAAATTAGTGGGATATATATGAAGATTTTTACCTGCTTATTTACTATGTTTATATTGGATTTGATGAAGTACTTCCTCAGATGTGTGCCACCTTTTAAACTGGGTATTTTGTTTCTTGTTATGTAATTTTAAATGTCTGCTGAATTCATTAGGGTCCTGAACATTTTAAATGTAGATATTTTATGTTCTTTGTATGATAATCCAAAAACTTTGTCATAGCTGAGTTAGATTATGATGATTACTTTGTCCCTTAAGACTGTGTACTTTGGCTTTGGCATGTTTGAATATTTTTGTTGAAATCTGACATAATGTGTTGAACAATTGAAACTGAGAACATAGGCCTTTAGTAGTTTCATGTTTATCTGTCTGAGAATTGGAACAGTATGAGATTTTCTGTAATTATAATTGCTAAGGGTTTATGCTCCTCTAATGATGTTTTCTGTGTCCTCTTTCATCTATGATTGCCTAAGTATTCTAGCTCAGGTAGTATCTGTTTTCTTGAATTTTTCCTTTGGAATCCACTGTTTTTATAATAATACATCACTAGTGTTGGTATAAGGATCTAAAAATGAGGAGAAATCTATAATTGTCTCATTATATCTTCATCATTAGTGGCTCTTCCTCTTGACTATTAGTGTTTTCTGCCGCTCACTCCCTTGTCTGCCTCATTTCCAGCCTATGCCTTTGTATCTTCTTACATCTGTTGAGGGCTCTGTCTTTGACTATGTTTTTGTCTCTGTCTGTCTGTCTGTCTGTCTGTCTGTCTGTCTATCTCTCTTTCACTCCCTAAGAATGGAAAACTGAACCGAGAATAGTCATTCAATTTCCACTAGTACATATAAGGCTACAATGTGGCAGAATACTCAGCAACCCTGACAGTTTTGGTCTTTTGTAAGAAGAAAGATTCGGGCATATTTTGCAATGATTCTCTCCCGACCCCCAATTCCCATTCCACTCCTCCATGGTTAAAAGAGTTATGAGAGAGTGTTTTGTACACCTGCAGTATGGGAAGCTGGAGGATTCCAGAGCACAAAAAGGATGAAAATCTTCAAGACTGGGCTCCAAGAAGCTCTCACTTATGAGACTGTCTATATTCACACCATAAACGTTCAACAGACATTGCATGTATTTACACTTTGTGACTCCAGTGCTTCTCCCCAAGGTGGGCGGGGCTCCCTTGCACCTCTCCGGTTGCTCCCATCTCCACAGCTTGCAGTTTGCCGTCTATCCTGTAGCTAGTCTCTGATCAGTAATGGGGATAATGAAACATTAGGGCTACAGTGAAGTTTTTCAAATGTCCACTTCTAAGTAATGACAGCTGGTTATTATCAATGAACTAGCCCATAGTTTTGATGTTAGTACTTGTCTTAAAACTAATCATGGTGGAATAAAATGGAACAATTAAATGTAGTCATGGAAAATGGAAATAGTGTCATCTACGGAAACCATCTCCATAGCAATGGCATTCTCCACATATAATTTAGTCCTAAAATTGTATAAAGGTAATTAGCCTGTCTAGGGAATAAATGACTATTTCAAAAATGTGCATCAAAATATTATATTTTTAAATAGCTTCTACAAAATGCAATCTTAATATTAAAATTTCAGCAGAATTTCATACAATAAGACTTACACAAAGTCTATGTGTAGGACATGAAAAGTACATTCAAAGTATCTAGGGAGAAGCTGTGGGTATTATAGTCTAAGTAAGAACAAGATTAAACAAACTTACATAGTCTTATCTCAATGACTTAGGTGTAAAAGATGACTCTGGTTTGATACAGGGAGTACTGAAGCCTGCCAAGTTGAATGCAGATATATGAGGCATTGTGAAATTGCACTCATATATTTTTCCATGCCTGTGATTATTTGCTGATTTACTGTTGTCAAACTTCAGTGCTTATTCATTTAATCACAAATCCTTTCACAATATAATTTAGGGTGATCACTCATGAGAGTCTGGGTTGTGCCAGGAGGCCCAGGAACCGCAGTGAGTTAGTGCTGCTGTGGATTCCTTGAGGAGCAATGAATTTCACTCCTCAAATGGGTCCAACATGGAAATGAGGCTGGGAGCCATGAGAGCTTACAGATTTCCAAACACTGAGATGCATTCTGGCAGAGTGGAGAGGATTTCCTCCACAGAGACTTCTAGAACTCAGATCAGCAGATCCATGAACACCAAGATTCTAAAGAATTGGCAAGTCAGTGGCCAAAAAGCTTTAACGTAAGCTATCCCTATGCCTATGTTGAGTGGTTTCAGAAATTAGATTTGATGGAAGCCTACAGTATCAAATTTTATACCAAAGATAAACTTCTAGTACTTGCGAGTTTTGATAGTTAAGCTACCTGTCAGCAAATATGCCATACAGAAGCCAGAGTTAGGTTTAATACTTCTTATGGTATTTGTGTATGGAGAATTATGGTAGTGTTCAAACCTTGGATTTCAAAGTTTGGAATTTAGATGCATTTTTTTAAAGAGTCAGAACTGCCTACCCTAATACATGTTTTCTTGTTCCAAGTATTCTCATACAAAATCAGTCTTCTCAAAAATTGTCTGTGTCACTATATGAACCATAGATACAATGAGATTCTACCCATATTTTTGACAGATTTTGGGGATTTAGTACAAATTCCATAATTTATTGCTTAATAAATCAATACTGTATAGAATTTAAAACTGATGAAGTACTTGGGAAGTACTGGATGTGTAAATTTTTAAATGTTTCTGTACACTAGCTTATAAAAATATTCAATATGGTAACATTGCCTTCTGAATGTTCAAGAGAAAGGTAATGGCCTACATTTTGAAAACACTACACGGAGTTAGACTATGACTGTTTTCTAGTCCAATGACATTGTTGAGAATTTTCTCTACCTTAATGGCCATCAACTCATTAACTGTGAAATGACATACAAAATCATTTGGTAAAGGCTTGATACCTCTTAGGTATCAAGTTATTATCTGGTAAATTTTACATTTTATCTTTCAAAATTATGTTCAATCTTTCTGATTTCATCTTGCATAGCATAGAGTGGACAAGTCTTATCTATGTCTTATCCTTACCTTTCATCTCTGTGTGCTTCTCTTATTTCTGACTCCTCTCTACAGAAACTGCATTTCTTTATGTTGCTCCAACAACTTCACTCCCTCCCAGCTTAGGATCTCCACATTTGCTCTTCTTGCACCCTAGGGCACTAGTCGATCGCTTTTTCTTCCCGTAGCTCCTCTCTGTTCACGCTGTCCATGTGAACATGCCAACCCTCCTCTTACAGGAGACATCGCTGAGCACTAAGGTTTTACCACATGCATTAAACACTTTCCCTTCATAGCACCATGCCCCAAATCACAACATTACTAATTCTGGTTACTTCAAAAATTTGTTTCTTCATTCCAAAGTTCTAGAATAGGAACAAATTGTGTTTTTATCACTATATTTTAAATTTAACATAAGTGAAACATAGTGACATGTACATTAAATGTATACATAGTGACATATACATTATGTCTGTGTACATATACATTATATATATAATGTTTAAAGATTGAGTAAAAATACAAGTTAACTATGCAGTGAGGACACTGTAAAATAATTCTAACCATTAACTTGAATCTTTGAGAACACTCAACTCTCAAGGGTGTGTGAGCATCTGAAGTCAATATTCCAAGCAAATCTCATATTGATTTAAAAAATCCTCTTGGTGGCAATGTTTCAGAGTTATTTTTGCATCATAAGGGCCACTGTGAAGCTGTCACGTTTAACTCTGCTGAAAGCTGTCTTTGTTCCCTGATAGGTACTTTTCCTAATATTCTCGATGGTGGTACCTTAACATGAATCTGCCTACATCTTGCTGGGTGTGCCCGCTTGTTGGCACACCAATTTCTGATCTATTCCATGCATTATACTTACATTAATATTTTCCACGTAAACTACCTCCTTCTTACTTGTGACGACTTTGACTCCTCATTTATTCTTTCAATTTTCTTACTCTAATGGTCAGGGAAAACAATATTTGCCATTTAAAAATACATTATATCCATTTAAATAAAGTTTCCTTTCCATATTTCCCATAGAAGGAACTGAATTTACTTTTCTTCTGCTTTTGAACTTTTCTTTGGACCTCAGCTTCTATTGCTGAAAGCTCTTCAGAAATCCATTTTTCCCTGCTCAGGGAATGACAAAGACAATCTTAACTCTTCTGAAGTCTGTTTTCCTAGAAATTACCTGGATAGTTCATTGCCTCGTGGATTAGAATGATCCTCTTTGCCCTCCTGTAGGGAAAGTACAGTAAACCATCAAAGTTCAAATGACAAGAGAGCTGACAGTCTAATCATGACATTCATGTTCAAAAACCCAGAGACAATCACGGACAAGTTGCTGAGGTCCATGCTGTATGAACAAAGCCCCGAGCTATTCTTACCATCTGTGTCTGCTCTTCATATTGGATCATGCAAGTAACTATGGAGAGAAATTTCATAGTGATTCATCTTGGCAATATTCACTGAGATATGTTATTAATTTGATGGGTTATGTTTTGTTTTGTTTTGTTTTGTTTTTTAGAATTAAATTTCCTTAAGTTCTCCTACTGGCTGCTGACTAATATTAAAACCTTTGTAGACAGTTGTGAAACAAATAAGGTTGATGAATTTTCACTGTAGATGATATAAAATTGATATACATTTATATATAAAATCATAAAGAAAAAACATAATCTACTAATGTAGCTATACTGATTACATACAATTCATGTTTTAAACAAAAAGGTATAGCCATTATATTCTATAAATGGCTTTTCCTTTCTTTTTAATTTGGTTTTTGAAGACTTTTTTTTTCTCAGGAGTCTTCCCTTATACCAAATATTTCTCACAGAATTAGCGAACAAAATTGGTGAGTGCATCATAAAATATATAGAAGTATAAAGTTCATATCCCTCACCAGCTTCAGGGCCATTCAAGATGTTCTGGTCTACTTATTTATTAAACTTAGGATAAGCTCCTCTATTTTCCTTATACCTACTAGAATTCTGCAAAAACATAAACATATCTTCCCCTGATGGACATATTGTTCCATAATTATTGAAATATAAAATACACAAATATTCCTCGTGGACATGTCACAGTACATCTCTATTGAAGTAAAATGTAGCTTTACCAGGCGAAGTATTTTTTGTATGTGGTGTATTCAATTAATTCCATCTTCATAATCTCCAAGTACATTTCTAAATATTGAAGTGATTACTTTCTATATGAGAAATGTAAAAATTCCTAAGTATCTTAGCAGCAATATATAAAAGTTAAAAGTGACAGGTAAAATTAATTTTAAGAATATTTAACTCAAAGCACTAAAATTATATCATTCAATATATAATCTATAAAACTATTCACATTTTAATACTGTTAAAAACTAGCATGTATTCAGTTTATTTGTGTGTGTGTATTCAGTTTTTATGGCACATCTTGATATGGATTTACCACAACTGGACTGATGAATAGACATCTGTAAATATTGACTATTATATTGTACATCAACAATTTCTCAATGAAAATCTCAAAAGAGAAAAAACGACCCATTAAAGTAACAGAATTTGCAATTTGAGAAGAAAAGCAATTTTTGCTTGCATGAAATTTCTATTTTGGAGTAGTCCCTTTGGATATCTAATTTCAGTTGTCATGAATTTCAAGAGATAGTGATGTTCTAACTCGTTTTCATAGTATTTGACAAAAGTGATTTGTATGACACAAAAATGACCTATTTTGTTGTTTATAACTTTATTTTCTAGATATTTAATAAATGATAGGTACCAGGAAACAAAGAAATACGTCTTTTGGAAAAGGGAAGGAAATCAAAATCAGAAAGAGAAAGGATAGAAGGGAAAGGGAAAAAAAAGAATTAAGATGTGTTATATAGCAACTTCCCATGATGAATGTAATCACTATGTACTGCAAATTAAAATACTAATTATTAATGATAATAATTTTATAAGTATTAAATACAACTGTTGCTTTATTTGGCAGTATGTATGCTATTAAAATGATTCGAATCTGTGAGGTAATATGCAAAAATATTACTTTCAAAGACAATCTAGACTTGTCAGAGAATTAAAGATGATACATTTAAATCCTGAATATAAACTAACTGGACAAAAACAAACAACACTAAATATCTCTGATGGTTTATGAATAAATAATAAATGTATAAAATTAAGTATGAAAATAGAAGCAGAAAATGGTAGTACTTTTAACTAAAGAGAGAAAATAATTCCAAATAAATAGGAAAATAATAAACTATATAGACTCTCCTTTATTATGTGCTTATTAAATTCAGAAATTTAATTTACATTAGTTCTCTATTAAAATTTCTTTGGTCACCAGTTTTCTTTTTTACAAATTATAGCTTTTATTACCTTACAGGGTGACTGAGGAAGAAGTGCATTTAATAACAGAGATTCATGTTTATTTTTTATATAAATAACTACATTCCTCTGAAATTCACATTTTTTCTTTGAAAAATAGGATTATCATCAAATCAATTATTTTGGAGTATGTAACCCAAGTCTTTACCACGTGACTATTACTAATTGATTAAAGTTTAAAAATTAAACTCTAAATGGCCTATTTGTCCTTAACTATTTCAGCTTGTTTTTGTCATTTTTTTTTTCTTTTTAAGCTAGGGTCTTGCCTTGTAGTTCAGGCTGGCCCTGAGCTCACTATGTAGCCCAGGCAAGCCTTGAACTCAGCAATCCTCCTGTCTCTGCCTTCCCGAGTTCTGGGATGACAGGCGTGAGTCACTACGCCCAGCATTGTATGTGGTTACTGGGACCAAACTCAGGACCTTGTGCTTGTGAGGCAAGCACCGGAACCACTGAGCTAAATCTCCGGTCCCATTGTCATTATTTTTAATTGACAAAAATATTTGTACATCTGTATGGAACATAGTATGTTGTTTTTATGTGCATAAATATTAGACCATGATAAAATAAGGATGATCAGCATCCCTACCACCTCAAATATTTAAAGTTTTGGTGCTGATGGCATTCAAAGTCCTGTCTTCTGGTTATATTGCAGTATATACTATATTTTTCTTATTTATAGTCAATATTTTAAGACAGCCTTATAAAGCACTAGAACTCCAGAGGATTCTAACTGTAATTTTGTTCTAGTTAACCAGCTTCTTCCTTTCTCCTCCTTCATCACACCTGGGCCAGATCTGGTAACCACTAGGCTACTCTTCAGTTCAATAAGATTAACTGAACTGTTTTAGATGTTACATATGAGTGAACTTGTGATGTATTTGTCTTTCCCAGTATCATAAGATCCCTCTGGTTTATCTATGCTGCCTCAAATGATATGCTCTGTCCTGTTTTGTAGTTTTTACACTCTTCAATTGCATATACATATTGTATAACATAACACAAATACACAAATAAACATGTCTGTATAGCCTCACGCATCCTAATCAAAATGGATCAGTGAGTAGAATAAAGTTATATCATGTACAGGAACCTTACAACCTCATTATTTGCCAAATCATAAACCAAGGTGAATGATATCAACTAGAATGAAAAATGAGATAGTGGAAATGGAGTAGGATGGAAGAAGGAAGGGAAGGGGAAGGGGATTAAAAAGATAAACAAGCTAGAGTTTGCACCTGTAATCACTCCTCAAAATGATTGTAAACTGCATTAATCACAACCCTGCACTATTAAAAGAAAAAGAAAGAAAGAAAACTGCCCCTGTGAGCTAATAAAACCAAAGCTGGAAATCATAAAAAAAGAAGAAAATAATGACTTCTGACATAGTGGTAGACAATGTTGCTTGAGAAACTCATAAAAACCAATAATAAACTTTATTAGACATGCATAATATTGTCAAAAATCAGAGGATCGGGGATTCCATGACAGAGCTGCACTGAGACAGACCAGGCAAGTGTGCACATGCCAGAAACCTAGCCCACCAAGGAGGCCTGTGCCATCACCTGTGCCCAGGGTGGTGGCCTGCCAGTTGGCCCCATTCTGCACCAGAGTTGCACTGAGACAGACAAGGTAAGATAAATGTTGAAGGATATCTCCTTTTGACTAATGTGCTTAGCTTGGTATATTGTTGTTGCTGATTTTGATGCTGTTATTACTCTTTTTATTTCTTCACTCTGACATAACTATTTTTTTCATTATTTTCCTGCTTTGCTGGTACTGAATCTGTCCAACTTTCTGCGTTTCTGTGCTGTTAATTGCTTACATCTTTATAGAAGATGGAAATTACTTTCTGTTTTACCTTCTTCTCCTAGGTCCCTTTATTCACCTCTTGTTCCCACACCCTCTCCTGTCTTCCAGGCAGAACCAATACCCAGAAGTAAAAGGCTCTCAGTCTGCCCTAATTCTTCTTCTGTATTATTATAAGGATGTGTGCAAAGTCTTCAGTTGTCTTGTAACTCTCAGTTTGCACTGTCTTCTATATGTCCCTTTAGCCTCTGTTACCCTCTGGTATAAATGAGGTTCTTGAGATCTATGTAATCTTTATAAATCTGCTAGCCCTATTTCTAAGCCTTCATTCTCTGGTCTTCCTACCTCTCTGACACTCCAGTGAATTTTCATTCCTAAAGGGTACTACAGGTACATTTAAGACCTGCATGTTGATACACTTTGCTGATTAATTCTAAATTTTGGCATATGAACATAGAGGTAACTCATGAGGACTTAGAGACAGAGGCATGAGGATTTCTGAGTTCCAGGCTTGCCTTGGCTACATAGTGAGCTCAGGGCCAGCCTGAACTACAAAAGAAAAAAAAAACACAGAATAGCAGATTGGATCAAGAAGCAAGATCCTACAATCTGCTGCATACAAGAAACAAACCTAATTTGGAAGGAATCCCACAGACTGAAAATAAAGGGATGGAAAACAATTCTCCATGCCCCAGGAAACTACAAAAAAGTAGGAGTGGCTATCTTGTTTGCAGATAAAATAAATTTTGAACCCAAACTGATTAAGGGAGACAAAGAAGGTCACTATATTCTCAAACAGGGAACAATCCAGGAGAAGGAAATAACAATCATAAATATTTATGCACCAAACTCTAATGCACCCAAATATATAAAACAAGCATTAATAGACATGAAAAGCCAGATAACCACTAATACAATAGTAGTACTACTAATACAATAGTAGTAGTAGAGGACTTCAATACTCCACTGACACAAATTGACAGATCAACTGGACAAAGAATCCATAAGGAAATACTTGAGCTAAATCAAACTTTTGAACAAATGGACTTATTCCTACAGAGTATTTCACCCTACAAAGTCAGAATATGCATTCCTCTCAGCTGCTCAGGGATCAATCTCCAAAATAGATCACATCCTAGTTCATAGAACAGGCTTAAGTAAATGCAAAGGAATTGAAATTATCCCCTGTATAGTATCAGACCACAGTGCCTTCAAACTGGAGCTCAATAGCAGAATAAATTTCAAGATCCTCACAAACATATGGAAATTGAACACACTCTGTTCACCAACCAATAGGCCACAAAAGAAATTAATGAATAAATTAAATAGTTCCTACAATTAAATGATAACCCCAGTACAACATACAGGAATTTATGGGACACACTGAAAGCAGTTCTACGAGGGTAATTTATAGAAGTGAATACTTACACATGGAAAATAGAACAAACTCAAGCAATCTAATGATGAACCCCAAACTATTAGAAAAAGAGGAACAAGACAAACCCAAAGCTTGTACTAGAGAGGAAATTATAGGACCAGAGCAGAAATTAATGCAATGGAGAGAACAATACAAAGAATCAATGAATCAAGGAGTTGGTTCTTTGAAAGGATAAATACGACTGACAGTCCCTTAGCCAACCTTATCAAACAAAGGAAGGATAAGGCTCAAATCCATGCTATTGGAACAAAAATGGAGAAATCTCTACAGATCTATTGGAAAATCTAGAAGAAATGGATAGATTCCTAGACACATGTGAACTTCCAAAGCTGAACAAGGATGATACAAAAATGTTACACAACTTGACATCAATCTATGAAACTGAAAATGTAGTAAAAACCCTACCAGCAAAGAAAAGCGCTGGTCCTGATGCCTTCACTGTGGAATTTTACAAAACTTTTAAAGAAGAGTTAATGCCACTGCTTCTCAAACTCTTTAATAAAATTGAAAGAGAAGCATTACTCCCCAAATCATTCCTTGAAGTATCATTACCTTGATTCCAAAGGCAGAGAAAAATGCAACCAAAAAAGAAAACTACAGGCCAATCTCTCTAATGAACATTGATGCAAAAATCCTTGATAAAATATTGGCAAACAGAATACAGAGAGTTATCAAGAAAGTCATACACCCTGATCAAGTCACATTTATCCCAGGGATGCAAGGCTGGCTTAACATACATAAATCAATAAATGTAATACACTACATGAACAGACTGTAGGACAAAAACCAGTAGATGCAGAAAAAGCATTTAACAAAATCCAACACCCATTCATGATAAAAACCCTACAGAAAATCAGAACAGATGGACTTTATCTCAATCTAATACAAGCTATTTACAAGAAACCAACAGCCAGCATCATACTAAATGGACAAAAACTGAAACCTTTCACACTAAGATCAGGAACAAGACAAGGATATCTGCTGTCACCATTCTTGTTCAATATTGTGCTGAAAACATTAGCTACGACAATTAGGCAAGACAAAAAAATAAAAGGAATAAAGATAGATAAGGAAGAAGTTAAACTGTCATTATTTGCTGATGATATGATTCTCTATATAGAGAATCCTAAAAACTCAACCAAAAGACTGCTAAACTTAATCACCAGATTTAGTAGTATAGCTCAATACAAGGTCAATGCCCAGTAATCAACAGCCTCTGTCTACATGAACAACAGACCCACTGAAAGAGAAATTGGGGAGTAATCCCTTTCATAATAGCACCCAGAAAAATGAAATATCTAGGAATCAATCTAATAAAGGAGGTGTAAGACCTCTACTATGAAAACTACAGGAATCTGAAAAAGGAGATAGATAAGGATATCAGAAAATGAAAAGATATCCCTTGTTTCTGGGTAGGGAGAACCAACATCATCAAAATGGCTATACTCCCACAACTATTATATAGAGTCAGTGCAATTCCAATTGAAATCCCAACACCATACTTCACAGAGCTACAGAAAATAAACCAAAAATTCATCTGGAACCACAAGAGACCTAGCATAGCAAAAGCAATTCTAAGTGACTGGGACATGGCAGGAAGTATTACAACCCCCAACTTAAAACTGTACTATAAAGCCACTGTGATAAAAACTGCATGGTACTGGCAAAGTAACAGATTTGAGGACCAGTGGAATAGATTAGGATAGCCAGAAACAGCTCCAGATACACTAAGCCACCTCATCTTTGACAAAGAGGCAAACATCCTCAATGAAGGAAAGACAGCCTCTTTAACAAATGGTGCTGGAAAAACTGGGCTTTAACCTACCAAAAACTAAAGCTAGACCTATCTCTTTCACTGTGTACTAAACTAAAATCACAGTGGATTTGAGACTTAAACATTAAAACAGAAACAATAAATCTGCTGCAAAACAGATTAGGTAAAACTCTTGGAGACAGTGGCTTAGGCAGAGACTTTATGAACAAAATCTTTATAGCATGAGAACTAGCAGAAAGAGTCAACAAATGGGATCTCATCCTACTAAAAAGCTTCTTCACAGCAAAATAAACCACTAGCCCCACTGAAAGACAACCAACAACGTGGAAAAAAAATCTTTACTAGCTGTTTGTCAGACAAATGGCTACTATCTAGAATATATAAAGAACCTAAATCAGTGCCCCCAAATTTAAAGACCTAATTCAAAAACAGGCATCTGAAATGAACAGACACTTCTCAGAGGCAGAAGTCAAAGAAGCCAAGAAGCATATGAAGAAATGTTCAACAACACTGAGATTTCATCTCACTCCACAAAGAATGGCTGCTATTGTGAAATAAACCAGCAATAAATGCTAGTGAGGCTGTAGGGAGAAAGGAACCCTTCTTCACTGTTGGTGGGATTTTAGACCTGTATAACCATTGTGGAGATCAGTGTGTAGATTCCTCAGAAAACTAGGGTTAGAGGTCCCATTTGACTCTGCTATTCCCCTGCTAGGAATATACCCAAAGGAATGAAAGGATTCATATTGTAAAGACATATGTACACCCATGTTCATAGCAGCTCAGTTTGTGATAGCCCAAACTTGAAAACAACCCAAATGCCCATCAACCAGAGACTGGATAAAAGAAGATGTTTTTTTTTAATTAAATGGATAATACCCTGTCATAAAGAATGACAAGTTTCATTCATTTATGTGCGAATGGATACTCCTTGAGGACACACTAATAAGTGAACTAAATAGATCACAGATATGTAAATACCATATCTTTTCTCTGGTATGTGAACCTAAGTGAGTTCTAGAATGAATGATATATTTTGTAAAAATAGGAAATATTCAAAAGGAATGTGGTAGGGGAATGTAATGAGGGGAAAGAATAAATATGATTTGGAAAGAAAAAGGAATAGCATGTAGATAAGTTGTAGGGGGTTATGGGTACGTAAGGTTATGGTTAAAAATGAGAATTAACCTGTGTCATATACTGGTACAAATTCCCCAGTGTTGAGTGTGATTGTTAGCTGTATATAAAATGTACCAATAAAGAATTCAATTTAAAAAAATCAGAGGATTAGGGTCAGGTATTTAGCTCAAGTGTTACTGTGCCTATCTTAGAAGCAGAAGGGCCTGAGTTGGATCCCTGTGCTGCACCAATCAATCAATCAATCAATCAATAAAAATCAGAGGATTATACTTCGAAAAATATGTTCTGTCATTTGGATATGAAGACCAATCCTCTTTTACTTTCTGCATTTGTGCTTAGTGTAGCTGCCACAGGGTGTTGTGAACTAGAACATGATCTGTGTCCTTCACTCAAATGAAAAAACCAGCAAAATTGTTCCATGTTCTGTTGCAGAAGCTGGTACTGAGCAGTCTGGGCATGCATATTTCAAACCAAGCTGATCAATGTTATGGTCCAATTATTTAGAATTTTCCTGCTCCACAAATGTCCTGTCAAGATTCTGTCTTTTGGGGTCATTCTGGTATCATAGTTGATCTCTCTGGGGGTAAAATAAATGCAAGGAATTTTTAGTTACTTTTTAAGCTAAGTGTGAGGATTTTTGCGAAGGGGAAAATCAGTCACTCTTGAGGAAGAATTTTCCACTTGACAATGACAGCTCAATCACTCTCTTTGGTAGCTGTGTCTGTTTGCATGGCTTGTTTTTGCACTGCTTAAGTGTTCAGCAAGAGCAAAGGGAAACCGAGCTCATCTGTATATGTTTACCACTGTATCCAGCAATTTGCATTAATAAAGATTTAAAACTAGCAAATTAATTTGTGAGGTGACTTGTTTGAATGAAAGACTTTAAACATCCTCTAGAGAGCTATTGTGAAATCACTGAACGTCAAGCACTCCGGTTAGAGCATGTGCTTTGTCTTAGAAAGCTGAAAAGCAAGAATAGGTCTTTTTCCGAAGTGACAACTGTCTGCCTATGAAATTTCACTAAAGAGAGGGGAAATGAAAGACCTCTGAATAATAATAATAATAATAATACAATCCATTCAAGGTAGTTCAAATAGTCTAAATGGTCTTTGTAGTCAAAGACTTCTTTATTTGACTTCTCCATACATATTTACTATGAAGACGTTAGATGCCATCCATCTTCTAGGTTTTAGAAATACAGCAAAATCAAAATGCGTCATGACTTACTCCTACAGAACTTATATTATAAAAGTTATTGTGTCAATTATTTTTGTCATGTTGCTGAGACAAAATACCTGACATCCAAAATTAAAAGGGAAGAGGTTTATTTGATTCACAGTTCATAGTGTCTTCAGTCTATAATTGGCTGACTTCAAGACTGCGGGGGATAAACAGGAAGAGTAGAGGAGAAAGAACAAGGCAAACACAAGGCACCGAAGGCCACTAGAGAGCTCCATTTCATGGTGGCAGAAGATAGCAAGATCCACAAGCCACTTTGACAGCATCTTTCTGCCACCTTATTCAGACTAGGGATTAGGGTGGTGCCATTCTAATCAGTCACCTTTAATGGTGTAGTAATCACAGGCTCTTAACTTCAACATCACACATTCCAGATTCAACTACCAATGAAAACAGAAGTCTCAACTCATCTGCATAAGGCTTTTGGGGGACATCTAATTACAAACCATAGAATTCCTTCCCTTACCCCCCAAGGACTCATTCATATCCTTTACACAAAAAAGCATTTAGTCCGTGTCTAGATGTTGCCAAAGTCCTAATAGTTTCAGCATTTCTGAAAAGTCCGACTCCAAATTCTCCTCTGATATTTAAGGCAAACTCAGCTGAAAGGCCCTGCATGAAAAGAAAGTCAAAACACTTCCACCATTCAATGGCACAAGATAAGACATTTTCATTCCAAAGGTCACAAAAAGGAGGATACAGAACAATGGGACCAAAGTAAGTCCAAAATCGAGCAAGGTAAAATTAAATAAAAGGTGTAGTTCCACTTCCAGCATCTGAGGCAATCTATGGCAAGTTCTGAGCTCTGAATGGCCTTGATGCCCGCCTCCTCCCCAGCACTTCTGGTTGCTGTAGCTCCCACACCTTCCTAGGGCTCGCTTTGCTCCCTCCTTGTGATTTTTCTCAGCTGTCTATGCTCCTAGCTTCTCCAAATCTTTGAGGCCCCCACTGCACCTCCGGCTTCACGCTCACAGCTTCACACACTGCCCTCTCAGCGACACACTGCCTGGCCTCCCAGGCCTTCTGAAGTCTCAGTTGAAGCCTTCCTTACCCCCCAACTCTTGCATTCTGCATGCACCTAAACCCAAGACCACATGGTTGATGCCAAGTCTGGTGCCAGCTGGAGCAGTAGTAGTCAGTCTTTCCTCTCTCTTAGCTGTAGAGGTGCTATGCCTATGAATCAAGTCCTGAAGAACAACTTCCCTAAATCACCATTTTGGAAGAACTTCCTCAGGCCACTGCCACTTTGGAATAACTTCTCTAGGCCATCACCACTTTGGAAAACGGTTCTCTGGTTATTTCTTCTCAAAGCAAAGTCTTTGCCTTTTGCAGTTTTGAGTCTGCAAAGGTTGGAGTTCCACTGCTTCCTATTTTGCCCTCAGGTCATCTTTTCTATTCTCCTGTTCTTTCCCAGCATTCAAGATCTCCTTGCTCTATCTTTGCAGTCCATAGCTTTATTGGAGCTTCCTTCCAGACCAAGCTCAAAATGTTCTGAATCATTCTGCTGGGCTCTTTGCTCTTGTTTTGCAATATAAATCTGTCTAAAAGCCCCCAGCAGTAGCCATGCCACCACATCGATATTTAACTGCTTTGAAATTTCCTCTGCAAGATTAATTAGTCTGACACTCTTACTCTCAGGCAAAGTCTCTGGACATTAACAAAATGCAGACAAGTTTTCTGCAAATCCATAGCACACATAATCTGGGGTCCAACTACCAGTGCAGTCTTTCCAGAAGAAACCTCTCAAACCTGATGTTTAGTCTTCTGAGCTCTGACTAGAATCTCTCAGACAGAACAGCCTAAGGCATTCCAACTTTGCTTATGTAGCCAACATCTCTGAATCTTTCTTAACTCTTTCCCTTCCCACAAGCCAGTTCCAAACGTCCAGGTAATATCACAATAGCTCCACGCCAAGTAACGAATTTTTGTGTTTGCTATTTTCTCTTGTTGAGACAAAATACCAAAATTAAAAGGAAAGGGGTTTATTTGGTTTACAGTTCGTAGAGCTTTCAGTCCCTAATCATTTGGCTCCAAAGCTGGTATAGCAAACAAGTGTCACAGGAAAGAAATAACATGGCATATACAAGTCAGTAAAGATAACCTGAGAAAGATGCAGGATATATCTGTCCCTTTTATCTTATTTAGACTACTGGAATTAGAGCAGTACCATATCAATCACTTACACAAAGTAGAGTAGTAATCACAAGCCCTTCACTTCAGCATCAAATATTCCAAATTCAGTTGTGAAAAAGAACGTCCCTCCTCATCCAGATGAGGCTGGGGAGCAGCATTTAAACACAAAACCATAGCAGATACGCAGGTGAACAAAGTAATCTTGTAGAATGAAAAATGCGGAGGAGGAAATAAAGAGCACAACAATAGAGTAATGAGGCAGACTTTATACTTTTGATTGGATTTATCAATTAAGGATTTACTGAGAAGTTCTAAGTCCTGCTAAGAAACAAGAAGCTGAATGAGACTTGAAAAGTATGAACAGCAGGAAATCCACAAATTCACTGTGAAGAGTATAAAATCACGGTTGTGTATTTGGCGATCGGTTGGTGGTCATTTGAGTTGTAGTTTAGAGTTTGAACTGTAAATAGGGATCCTGTAGAAGATGACTAGGTTATTTTTTAATGAATCATGGCCCTTTGAAAATGATATTCACATTTCCTATATGTTGAATAGTTCAAGGCCAGACAAGGGTAGTAGAGAATGGCCGTCTAGTTGATTTGTATAGTGGCTCAAATTTGTAACAGTGGTACTTGTCTGGAGTAGAAGCAATGAAAGTGGAGTAGGTGCTTTGAAACAGTGACTAGAACAAAGTGATGGAGAGTAGGACATGGGTCAGGAAGAAAGGAAGAAATAGAAATACCTCCAAGATATTTTAAATTGATCAACTAAGTAATAGTTATGGATTAACTGACTGAAGACTGAGGGAAGAAGGTAATTGAAGGACAGAAATGAAACAGTGTTTTATAAATAGGGACCTTGAGATATTGGATAACTAAGTTAAGAACTCAGCAAAAAAGGTGGTCATCAAAGAAAGAGGACTTAGACATTAGCACCTTCACTACAGAAGTGTATGTTTATCATTAACTAGTGTTATATATAATACATGAATCTTGAGTATCTGATAAATATTGAAATATTTGAAAGCAAGAGAAGGTTTTTTCATAGGGATAATACCAGGGAAAAGTTAGGATCTCCCATTAGATAGTACATCTGCTAAAACCTACCTGCAAAAAGAGAACACACCTGTCCAGCTGCTACGTCACACTGTGGTTCAGAAACTGGCACATCATGGTTACTCAGCAAATGTTCACAGGATGAACCAAACCAATCCAGGTAGTGATGCTTGAATCATTCTGTTCACCTCTTTTCCTGGAGAAATTGGGCTCAAAATGTAGTGAAACTAACATATATCTATCACCTTTCTTTTTTTTTTTTTTTTTTTTTTTTTTGAGACACGGTCTCACTCTGTAGTTCAGGCTGGCTCTGAGCTCACTATGTAGTCCAGGCAAGCCTCGAACTCAGCAATCCTCCTGCCTCTGCCTCCCGAGTGCTGGAATTACAGGACTGAGCCACCCACGCCCGGCACTGTATGTGGTTACCGGGGATTGTACTCAGGACTTTGCACTTGCGAGGCAGGCACCGGAGCCACTGAGCTAATCCTCCAGCCCCTCACCTTTCTTTTTTAGAAAACAAAAATTATATGAGGAAACATCTAGGACTCTGTCAAATAAACTAGTAAGAAAAATATTATTGATTATGAACTAAGAGGAACAAAATTTCTTCACCCACAATGGTTAAGTAGAGGTTTTTGGAACACTTCTAGGAAAAGATTAGCTGAGTGTAACTGGGCTTTCTTCAGTTTGAATCTCTTCAGAAGAATAGCTATTTATTATTTTCCCAGCATCCCCAGAAGTTTCACATTTCTCAATGTGGAGCAAGTTTTTGGGAAATAATTAAAAAATATGTTTTCTGCCTTTAGAGTCACTTGTTCAAAATGAAACTCTGATATATTGATTTAGTTTTACCTCACTAAGGGAACATTGGAAAACTTTTAGTTAATAGGTTTTTTTTGCATATGCTTAGTCATACTGTATGTATCAGTGAAGAAATGAATCAATGAAATTGATCAACTGTGCCATTCAACCATATATTCCAGCTGGGGTTTTGATGCTTTTAAAAGCTATGAAGGTAATTTTTGTCATCAGAGAGTTTTCATTAGAATAAGTCATGGGCTCAATATTACACTTATTTCTGCCACAAATTGTCCACTTTTGCACCCATGGATTTCCGGTTTCTTCATACTCATGTTCTAAGTCTTCATAATTCCTAAAGACCACTCTAAGCCATGCACTATGTCTCTCCTTCACTAATGATGTAGATAAGAGTCTAAACATTTTAAAGAAGAATTTCAAATATATCTTGGGAAACACGTTGGGATAAATATGTGCTAAATAATGAGATTATACATGGAAAGGGGAAAAATTTAGTAGATTCATACTGTGGTTTTATTTTTATTTTGTTATTAATTGTGTTCACTTAAAGTATTTCTTGAACTCCTAGGAGATGTAGGCACTAAACAAGAAGAATCTTGAGGATCTCAATATTTATTACCCTTTGCTTGCTGCACCTCCCCACTCTAAATGCACTGAAATGTGCTCTGGTTAATCCTACTTCCATGAAAAAACACAGCAAGCTCTGTTTCTATTACTATTACTACCATTGGTGACTTATGTAGAGGGCATTAAAAATCACAACCAACACAACAACCGACTGCCTGTGACAATCTAATTGCATTTTTGCCATCTCAGAGAAGCTATTTGTTGTCACTTATAATGATGCCATAAATTAGCAATCAACTGGAAAGAGTTTTAAATGCAATCTCTTCATAATGTAAAACAAGTTTTTGGTACTAAACACATTACCAGAACAGCAAAGTATCCCACAAGAAAATATATTTCTTCTTCTCAATTAATACCACAAGCTGTGATCAAGAGCAGAACTGCAAGGCACCCTGAACTCCTCAAAAGCACCAGCAATAAGAAATATTGGGTAGCATTGCTCATATTCTGTGAAGCTCAGAGCTTCCTCTGTGTCTAAAACAGAAGACAGAGCCTCAGAAGAGGAATAAATGGAGACACTTAAAGGTTTCTTTCTTCCGTTTTTTAAGTGATGCACTACAAGCCTGGCTTAAAAACTCGGACCCTTGGAGATGTCTCAGTCTGATTCCAACCTGTCACTTTCTAAAGCCGCACGTTTCATCAGCCGTGCATGGTTATCTAAATTTAAATGAATCAAAATTGTACAAAATTGAAATAGTTGCACTGTCATAAAGATCACACTTTTAGTGCTCATATTCAGAACACTTACTTTCATCTTAGAAAGTTCTAGTGATCAGGCCTGTTACGGTTTAGATCCACCAGTGTATTGTACACAGTAGGTGGTCAGATATGGGGGTCTTCCACTCCTTGGTGGATTCACCCATTAATGAATCCAGTAGCTCCATATTCTGACAGGAGATGGAATGTGGGCTAAAGAAGCGCTACACTGAGTAACCTGAAAGGGGGTTGCACCTTCATGGGCTCCTCCTTTCTCTGCTTGCTCACTGTCATAGCATAAAACCTTTTCTTAGATTCAGCTATCACGAACTGGGCTGCTATGAACATGGGTACACAAATGTTGCTGGGATATGATAGTGATAGCTAAATCTTGGAAACAACCCAAATGCCCATGAACCAGAGACTGAATAAAGGAGATACGGTTGATTTTTAAAAAATAAAATAGAGTATTACTCTGCCATAAAGAACGATAAATTTGAGGCATTTATACTCAAGTGGATGTATCTTGAGGACATACTCATAAGTGAAATAAATAGGTCACAGATGTGTAAATACCATATTTTTTCTCTGGTATGAGAAACTGAAGATATAAATGAGTTCTTGAGTGTATGATAGATACCATAAAGTAGAAAATATTCAAATGGTTAAAGGGGACAGGGACATATAATATGGGGAAAAATGTAAGGGTAAATAAAAGGAGACAGCTTACATATATACAGGGCGGGGGGTTGTAGGATAGGCAGAGGAATGTAAAAAATGAGAAGTCATGTCTTATAATGGTAAAAATTTTCAATGTCAATTGTGATCATGATGTGCATATAAAATGTACCAATAAAATCAATTAGTTAATAAAAAAGAAAACACCTTTTCTGTGGAAAACAACCATGACATAGACACAACTGAGTATTTTCATCTAAAATATTCTGTTTAAATACTCACATCTGTGACACAGCAAGGAGATCTTTGAATACCTTTCAGAGGATAAAACATAAATGTAATAAAGATGAATGATCAACACACCTAATTTTTTTCTAAGACAAACTTCCACCCTGGAAGCTACCGGGTGCTCAATTTTTACTTTCCACAGATTTTGTTGAGTAAAGTGGATACCAATACCATTTACATGATTTGACTTGCTTCCTCGAAGAATATACACTCTAGAATGGAAATGACACATCCATTCATTCACTCTTTATCAATGACAACAATAACAAACATTGAACAGGACATATTTGGGGGAAGCTGAAGATCACTTGGTCTGGCATCTGGAACACAGGAATCAATTCTACCACACTTTCCATGAAGGCATTAATTAAATAAGTGGCCAACAAGGCAATGCTTCAAAGTCTGCAAAATACAAAAGCCTCAAAACAGTATTGCCAACAGTGATGTGGAAAACACCTTCAGCCAAAGTCAGACATGTTGAATGTCTTTCTTTTTGGAAATAAATGCATTAGAAGATCATAAATGAATAGAAGACTAAATCCAGTGCAGATTTATGGTGTTAGTTAACCAATTTCTACTTAGATAGAGGTGTCTGATCATAGAATAACTTCCTCAAGTCACAGAACTTTTATCTGGTAGTCATTAAACTAGAC
>PVIC010014514.1:0-36462 GCA_004025085.1 Thryonomys swinderianus | reverse complement strand
TATTCTTTCCATATTCTTGCCACACTGCTGTTTACAAATCAGGTACTCACTCTACATTTATTCAATTGAACCTTAAGATTTACTGATAACAGTCATCACTAAAACCAAAGTAAATACATTTGCCTCAGACACCAGCATGATTATGATTTTCTCTTTGGAAAGGGCCCAAAAATTGTCAGTTGAACCTCATTCTCCATATTACTTTTTAAAATCAAGGGTAACCTTGGGCTGGGAATTTAGCTCAAGTGGTAGGTACCACACCTATCTTGGAAGCACAGAGCCTGATTTTGATTCCCAGTATCACACACACACACACAGAGCAACACACACACAGAGCAAAAGAATAACCTTAATTTTCCAATTGTAAAATACTCTGTATTAGAACAAGCTTTAAAAGACATCTCGGGGCCGGAGGATTACCTCAGTGGTTCCAGCACCTGCCTCGCAAGCGCAAGGTCCTGAGTTCAATCCCTAGAAACCACATATAATGCTGGGCGTGGAGAATCACGCCCACCAGCAATCAATACCACATACCACAGTACTGGGCGTGGTGGCTCATGCCTGTAATCCCAGCACTCGGGAGGCAGAGGCAGGAGGATTGCTGAGTTCGAAGCTTGCCTGGGCTACATAGTGAGCTCAGGGCCAGCCTGAACTACAAAGCGAGACCCTGTCTCAAAAAAAAAGAAAACAAAAAAGAAGGAAATCTCATTTCCTTTGCACTCCTCTTCCAGATTATACAACTCAGAATTGTCTTTCCACATGGTTATTGTCTTAATCCTTTACAAGTATAATAAAATCAGATTTTGTTTTTCAAAGTTTTCATTTTACTGTCATTAATTTTTAAAATGAGGATAAGGGAATTTTACTTACAAGTAGAACTTTTCCCCAAGAAACTAAGAACAAACCTGTGTGTGTGTGTGTGTGTGTGTGTGTGTGTGTGTGTAATCAAATAAAGGTTTGGACATCATTAAGTGTAATCATGCTGATAATAGTATAGATTGCCTAATGATCTGAAATAACCTGTTTCTTAATAATTAAATTACTATCAGTAATATACCTGAGGAGTGGCCAGTTCACCTCCGTTAACACTGTCCAGAGATTCTGAGCAATGGGTAGATGCATTCTAAGAAAGAACGAAATATAAAAGAACAGAAAATTAAAGTTTTAAAACTGTTAAGAACAAAGTCGAAATACCAAGACCTATTAAGACCACTTATGTATTAAGCAAAATTAGTAGTTATCCATCAATTAGGATATTTTCATGCAAGGCAAAACTAATGTGGTAAGTATTTTAGAAAACTCATTTTGCTAAATGGCAAAGATTAGTTGGTAACAAATCTTTTTTTTCAAGCTTATCACATACCTCTTCCCATCATGCCCCCAGTTTTTTCCCCAAAATAAAAATCACAAGGATTCAATTAGCAAAATTCATTCAAACAAAAAATGATCTAGAAAAAGTAATGTCAACTGTTTATTACAATAAAATCACATTTAAATTAAAATTCTTTAGGCTAAGCTATGAAAAATATCTTAATAACAAGAAATAGAAATGTCTCATTCATTTGAAGACAGCAATCTGAATTATTTTAGCTACTTTCAGAGTGCATTAAATAAAAAAATCTCTTCTTCCACATGTAGTACCTTTTTGTTTTGTTCTGTCACCAAGGGAACTGCTCCAAGTTAAGCAACATTCTGATTCCACCATACATATTTCATAATGTATGTGATTCTTTGAGATTCAAAAATGTTTACTGCATTCCTAATACAGTGTCTAACTCAATTTGTTAGCACTTTCAAATTAGGTGATAAGAAAATAGCTTCCATAGTTTAAGGAAAAGCAGCAAGTACTACTGTTTCAAGAACTTGGCAGTTCAAAACTACATTACTTCCCTACCTCTACAGCTGATCAAGAAAATATCAACTACTTGACCTGATTTGCTTTATATGTAAGCTGAGAAACATTCAGCTTTGTAAAAGTGTATATATATGTATATATATATGTATATATATGTATATGTATGTGTATATATGTATATGTATGTGTATATACACATACACCAAAAACTTTTACAGCTGGAATAGAGTAGGATTTTTTTAGAGCTGGAATAGGGTTTCTTTAATATGCTCCAAATATCCAAAGGTGGGTGGGCTGCATTTAGGGAGAGTCGCAGTGGTGTGGTTAGGGAAGTGTTAAGAGTTTGGTGATAACAAATACAACAGAATGGCAGTGAGTTATGCATTAACAACAGGTAATGGACAAAAGGTGAGAGAAGAGGATTTTTATACCACTATTACTTTTTTTATTTTGGTAGTATGTTTAACTTCTATTAATAAAAAACTTCTAAATATTTTCTCTTCCCTCTAAAAGTTATCAAGTTCTATTAGTCCAAAAAATTCCTTAAAGTTAGATAGGGAAGAAAGGTTGGGAGAACACTGAAATTAACTTTCTTCCTATTCACTGTTATTTCAAAGAATTACAAGTTGCATGCATCATTTTGAATGATGTTTTAGCCGTAAAAATTTTCAGCACTACATACTTTAAAGTACAAAATATACTTTAGAGATTGTCAATTCTCTTGGCTAGTCAGGATATCCAGCTGAGAAACTGTGGTTAAATTATGAAAAAAGGGAACGAAAGAGCCTATAAAATAGGTTAGGAGGAAGACCGACAGAAGAGTCTATATTCTGCTTTAAGTAAATGAACTGAAATGATTGTAATCCATGTAAAAAAGCTTTCTACATTTGTTTGAAATACCACTCTACCAAACACACACAGCACAGTATTTTATCATATATTTCTTCTCTCATTATATATTTTAATTTATGTATTAACCATAAATCTAAATAAACACAGGACAGCTAAGGAAAGTACTGGTGTAATATTCTATGCATATTGAAGTCAGGAATCCTGTAATTGAAGTCAGGAATCTCTAAGATGAATTTGAGATTGTTTTTATAATGCTTTCTCCATTTCTCCTATGTACTCTTCATTTTTCAACTGTAAGAAGCCCTTTCATTTGTGAAGATTCATGGGCCTCACTGACAGAGCCAACACACTCCCTACACCTATATTTCCTCTTACAGAATCGTGATTTCTTTGAACTATATGTTGATATCTTGTCAACACATTCAACTATATATAAACTCTTAGAAGACAGGACCCTGTATTTTCAGCGTGGTGCTCAGGATTAACTATTCCTGAGTAGTGCCTGACCAGTAGTAAGAGCTCAATAAATTCTTGTTAAATACTGTCACTTTAAATGCAGTCACTTTCTTCCTGAAAGGCCACCTCTCAGGAAGAAGCCTAAAGAATTAGTTCAACACATGTCAGTATTCAAAGTCATCAATACTTTCTACTAGAAGGAATTTGCAGATGACAAGAAAACCCTTTCAAAGTTCATTTATTTAAAATCACATGTAAGCTCTCTGCAAATGTGTTTCCAATTACAATTTTCTCCAAACTTTCTACAACTTGGAGGAAGGCTATTAGAGATGGAACCCAGGATCTTAGCACTTAGCTAAATCCCTAACCCCTTTATAATTTTGAGACAGAGTCTAGTCAAGTCATCCAGGTTGGGTTCAAGGTTGCAATCCTTGTGCCTGTTTCTCAGAGTGCTGGGATTACAGATATATACCACCACTCCTGGCCTTTCTACTTTATTTCTATCATTTTATTGACTAATGATACAGCAACTTTTAGAATTTGAGGTAAAATTTTTAAAAACTGAAAGAAAGCTAGCACGTGGTGAACTCAACAGTAATGACCCTTGGTACCTTTGTATTATGATGTTGGTCATTCTATGGTTTCTCTTTGTACCACAGAGCAAATAAATTTTTAACAGAATACAAAATGTATATAAGATTAAATAAGACTTTTAGTCCATTTAATGTTTAAATAGTTCTAAAGTAGTAATTTTTACAATAAAATAAGTATTTCATACAAATTATTTTTATGTTCTGTACTTCTGGGAGAAAGCTATAAGCAGCTTTTTTTTTTTTAACAGTTTCTATTGCTTTCATGTGAAGTCAAACATTCTGATTGAAAGTAAACTGATAAGTTCTAACTAGGACTCCTAGTTTACTCCCAAATCAGTTTTGAAAACAGTGAGGTATTAATTGTAGTCAAGACCAAAAAGAAGTAAGTTTCTCATAGACAGCTCATTTTTAGTCTACAGAGTTTGCTTCTCTAAAACCAAGAAATGAAGACCTCTACTAGTATATACTACACATGTAGCCATGTGTTTACTGGCTACATGGCTTAAGTATATAAATGTTCTACTTTTATCATTAACTACCTAATACAAGTTAAATCAATTCTCCTTGTTTAGAATAACTAAATACCAGTTAGGTCAGTATCCAATATAACACTAAATGCTATCCTTACTTGGCAAATATTTCTAAACTTTAATTTGCTAAATTACAATTTTACTTGAATTTTTTTTTTTTTTTTAGACAGGGTCTCTCTTTGTATTTCAGGCTGACCCTAAACTCACTATGTAGCCCAGTCTAGCCTCAAACTCAAAGCAATCCTCCTGCCTCTGCCTCTGCCTCTGTCTCCTGAGTGCTGGGATTACAGGAATGAGTCGCCACACCCAGCAGTTTGAACTTTTAATAGGAAAGTTAACATTTTCCCAAGATGAAATTACACACAATGTTTAAAAAAAAAAAAAAACTATGTGAATTCAGTTAGTTAAAAAATTAGATAATTATTTCCTTTTAGATATTTAATATTCAGAGAACTGGTAATCACAAAACAAGATATAACTATTTGTTATAGGTAATTGCAAACTAACTTAAAACTATGTTATAGTGGAACCTACCTATCTAATGTTTACTGATAGACTTAAAAACATTTTCCCTAAAAATGTGGGTCACGCTCAAAATATTCTTGGCCTCCTATCAATAGTCAAACAAAAATTCCTATCAATTCATATCTTTTATTAATAAGCGAGCAAACACCTGAGGGAAAAAATTTAAACATTTAGACCAAGTTATGGCAGCCTTCACACATTAGTGAAAAGTATTATTTTGTTGCTGTTATAAAGTTACCAGGTTGCACACCAGCCATCAAAACTCAGCAATTTACTCTCTGATTTTTTAGAGCAGGGTTAGCACAGGACAATGAAGATGCTTTGAGAGATAGTAAGTGACAAGCAACATGATTTGTTTCTAAAACTGCCAAATTACTTTGCTTTCCCACAAAGGGAATGCAGGAAGCGGTGGAAGGACTCACCACAGTATCACTCTGTGTTTTATGCTGTTTGGAGGAATCCAAAGCAAATATAGTATACTCAGAGAGAAAAGCAGGCTCTGCTATCATCCCGGCTAGTAGCTGTCTCATTCAATGTAATAAGCACAGGTATAAAAATAAAACATGATAAAAATAAATCATAATGGCACGTGGCAAAGTGTTGTCAACACACAGCATGCACAACACTAAAAAGACAATCATCATCAACCTCATCCCACCATCACCACCACTGTCCCCAACTAACAGGACTAATAAGTTGCTGGGAAAGGTCAAGAATGAAAACAAAAATGATCAGTTTAGAATCTCAAAGTCCAACTAATAAACAACTTGCTTACTGTCATACCAATAATATAACCTGTACATAGTATATATTCCAATTTGGTATAAAACTCCTAACCAATAAAAAACATATCAGTATAAACTTTCAGTTATGGAAGATAAAATTCTGGAGATCTTATTATATACATACAGCACCAACTGCTAACAATACGATATTGTATACTTGAAATTTGCTAGAAGAGTAGATTTTACATAAAGTATTCTTACAAGTAACCATCATCATTATAATGGAGGCTGGAAGAAACTGTAGGAGATAGTGGATATATCATGGTGTTGATGGTATAGTTTCACAGTATATACTCATCCTCAAACTCACTGTCTAGTGTACATTAAATATGTATAGCTTTTTACATGTCATACTTCAATAAAGTGGGTTTTTAAAAAGGTAGAATAATATAAAACCTTTGTACAAAATTCATGAATACTGAGCCATTTATTTTATATATTCAAAAAATAGCATGGGATGATAAAATTTAGCAATTTAAGCCTTAACGCTTATACGCAAAATTATTTTTTCCAATATATGTACAGAAGAAACTTGAAATGGGAATCTATGTTATAAAACAAATTCTATCATATCAGCTTTTTGGTATCTTTTTTACTAGTACTTATTTGCAATACATCAATGATTAAATTCCTTGTGGGGAGTTAGTACAATATCTTTTGGAATATATTTTCTTCTGTGTTTTTAAAAACTTTTTAACTTTATTTTTTGATTACTACATTTTTATCACACATATTGCTCACATTCATCATAGAGAATCTGTACCTGTAAATATCTTCATTTTTTCCCCATTCCCCACCGCTCTCTTTCATCTTTTTTTCACCTTCCTATTTACTAATTTTGTTCCATTCTCTTTTTTTTTTTTTGAAACAGGGTCTCACTTTGTAGTTCAGGCTGGCTCTGAGCTCACTATGTAGCCCAGGCAAGCCTCGAACTCAGCAATCCTCCTGCCTCTGCCTCCCGAGTGCTGGGATGACAGGCATGAGCCACCACGCCCGGCTTGTTCCATTCTCATTTATTTCCCTTTTCCTTTCCTTCCTTTCCCCCTCCCCACTCCCTTGTCCCCTTCCCATTAGAACATTTTCTTCCTACCTCCCAATATCTCTCCTCCTTATTTATCCTTGGGCTTATCACACAGAAAAACAATGCAATATTTAAACTTCTGTGTTTGATTTATTTTACTTAAGATTATGGTCTTCAGGTGCATCCATTTTCCTACAAATGACTCAAGTTTATCTTCACTGTATATAAAACTCACCATTGTCTTTACCCATTTAAATTGATGAGTGTAAGGGCTGTTTCCAAGTCTTAACTATTATAAAATGTGCTGCTGTAAACATGGGTGTGCATATATCACCCTAAGATATGGTGGTTTTAAGTTCTCCAGGAGAATATGTAAGAGAAGAATAGCTGGGTTAAATGGAACCTCTAGTTTTAGTTTTTTTGAGTCTTAATACTAATTTCCACAGTAGTTGTATCAGTTTACACTTCTGCCAACAGTGCAAAAGGGTTCCTTTTCCCCATAGCCTTGGCCTCTGTGTTTCACTTTTAAAAGAAATTATTTACATACAAAAATACCAATAATAATCATGAATTAATGTTCTGTAAGAAATTATAATTAAAAACTTGATGGTAGAGATTAAACATATCTACATATGACAAAATTGCACAGAACTACACATATCCACACACACACAAGATTAACACATGTAAAATTAATGGAATCTGAATAAATTCAGTGGATGTCAGTTTGCTACTGTCAACTGCCTTGTATGAATACTATACTATAGTTATGTAAGGTGTTACTATAAGAAGAAACTTAAGTGAAGGACAAACGGGATCTCCCTCCACATTTGTATATGTTTAATTATTTCAAAATAAAAATGTTTAATTATTTCAAAATAAAAGCTCTAAAATCTGTTGCCACACACCTGTTATCCCAGCCCTCTAGGAGGATACAGCACAAGGGTTATAAACTTGAACCCAGCATGGATACTTAGTGACTTGGCTAGACCTTCTCTCCAAATTTTATAATTTTTTTAAAAGCTAGGGATAAGGGGCCGGAAGGTTAGCTCAGTGGTTCCGGCGCCAGCCTCGCAAGCGCAAGGTCCTGAGTTTGATCCCCGGTAACCACATACAATGCTGGGCGTGAAGACTCACGCCCACCAGCCATCAACACCACATACCACAGTGCTGGGCATGGTGGCTCATGCCTGTAATCCCATGCCTGTAACTCGGGAGGCAGAGACAGGAGGATTGCTGAGTTTGAGGCTTGCCTGGACTACATAGTGAGCTCAGAGCCAGCCTGAACTACAAAGCGAGACCCTGTCTCAAAAAAAAAAAAAAAGCTAGAGATAGGTCTTAATGAAGGTCCTACATTAAATTCCCAGTACTGCAAAAAAGAAAATGTGTTGAATAATATTGTATTACATAATTTTTAAAAATCTATATTTGAAAATAAATGCCTGTAAAAGTATGAAAACTCAACCAAATGTACTTTTCGTCTCAACACTGTATAACTACAGACCCTGAATACAGGTTTCACTAACTCTCTACCCAGTCCTACACTAAAAACTATCATTATAACAAGACAAAGATCATTAAAGTTTCTATTATAACATTAATAACTGATACTCCTGGAATATAAATCAGGAGCTGACTTTATATTAAACTAAATCTTAGTACTTGTAGTATACTAAATGCCTGCTTGGTGTTACAAAATGATCCTATCCAAGTTTCCTCTCTTACTAAAAGTCTTAATTCTCAAGAAATACAGAAAGGTCATCCTTTGAGTACATGTTAAATTCAAACCCACTCTTCTTATTCAAAAGTTAATCTTTGAAATGAAATTGAGTACATTTCAAATTTTAAGAGAAAAACATAAATGCTGTCAAAGTTCATAGAAATGATCATCACTTGAAAAGAAGTTGCTAAACAAAAATTTATACTATGGACCCTAGCTAATCAAAAGCAAAGCATATCAGAATTATTTTCCAATGACAGTCATCTCAAAGTCTAAGAAGTCTTTCCACCCAACTGTCATTATTTGCCTTGAATGCCTATGAAATCTCTCAAGCCTCAGTGCCTGGCTGTATAAAGCAGTAGTAGAGTGTATGCTTAGCATATACGTGGCACTGGGCTCAAATCTTAACACCAAAACACACACGCAAAAAAAAAAAATTAAAAAGCATTAGTTCTCAAATATGCTCAGGTTCCATCTCAACTCAATCTCTCTCAAACTATGTTTAAATTCTAACCCAAAATTGTGATAAAATTAATTCACCTCTCCTGTGAAGAGGTACCCTTTGAAATCACTGCATAAACTAAGTGAATTAATAATGCACAAATCACAATGCCAGGGTGGTGGTTCACACCTATAATCCCAGCACTCGGGAAGCAGAGACAGGAGGATTCCTGAGTTCAAAGCTTGCCTGGGCTACCTAGTGAGCCCAGGGCCAGCCTGAACTACATAGTAAGACCCATCTCAAAAAAAAATAAACCTTTTCTCTTTATGAGTTATTTCAGGCATCTGTTACAGTAACAAAAAATTAATACACACTATATTTTAATTTTGTTACATCATCCATATCTACTAAATAAAGTTTTATTAAAAATTCACTTTAAAGTAAACTTTTCTTAGGACAACCAGAAGTGCCTTCCAAATTTTTAAATTTATATACACCCTCCTATAACCTAGGACTCCCATTCCTGGAAATCTATTCTACAGAATAATAGCATTGGCTACACATGGTAGTGCATACCTGTAATCCCAGCTCTAATGGGAGGCTGAGTCAGAAGAATTCCAAGTTTGAGCCCAGCTGAGCAATGTAGTGACTTAGTAAGATCTTGCCTCAAAATTTAAAACTGGGGTTCAGATGTAGCTCAATGAGCAGTCTCTGGGTTCAATCCTCAGTACTACCAAAAAATCTTTTTTAAAGAATAGCATTATAGATGTATATTCAAAGCTCACTACAGCTTTAATTGTAATACTGTAATAGATATACATTTTGACTTGGAAAAGAGACTTTCTCTAAACTAATCTATAGAATCAATGCATCTGGTAAACACTGCACATTCCTGACTGAGCAAGCAGTGGGGAAGCCAACCTGGGAGGGAGCTGAGCATGGAAAAAAAAAATGCAATCTTAATTATAATTCTTACAAGTTTTGCTCATACCTTATTCTGAGTTTGTTTTTGTGAAACTTAACTGACTCAAAAGTTTATGGAATTATATGGAAAGCAATAAAAATAATTAACATAAAAAGGAGCAAGATGGGAGGGCCTGCTCTACTGAATTCAATCCCCAGCACTGCAGAAGAAAAACAAAACAAACCCAAAACCCCAAAGCTTTATAAAAAAGATGGAACAACTGAATAGACATGATATGGAGACAAAACTTAATCCCTACCTCACAACAAATTGAAAAATCATTCCCAAAGTATAGAACTAAATGTTAAGTAAAATAAGACAATACAGAAAAATACTCTCAAAGAAAAGAATTCTTTCCCCAAAATTAGCTATCAAATTAAATATTGATGAACTAAAGAATAGCGTAAGACTAAAAGCTTCTGTTCACCAAAGACAACACTAAAAGAAATGCAGCCAGAGTAGAAAAAGTTCTTCATGAAACATCAATTTGATAAAGAAATCCTAGCTACACTCTATAAAAAAGGACTGGTGCTAGGGTTATAGGTCTGTAATAGCACTATTTCCAGTACTATAAAATTATAAAATTTCATTTGTAATATATGGAATTTCTTCAAATTAATCTATAAAGTACATGTTTAGTACTCACAAGGTCCTAAATTCCATCACCAGCACCACCAAAAGAAGATAGAAACAAACCAAAAACCAAACCAAAAAAAAAACTACCAAGCAGTATGAAAAAGACAATCCAACAGAAAAATAAGTAGGAGATTTAGAAGGTTCAGAAAAGAACAGAACAAATGGTCAGGGAATAAGTGAAAAATTCAATCTTAATCATCAGAAAAATGCAAATTCAAACTATAACAAAAGACTATATACTTATCAGAACACCTAAAATTAAAGACTAACAACAGTACTGAGCAATAATAACTTTCGTGAATTCCTAGTGGGAAGGTAAATTTTCTTTTCTGTGGTACTGGGAATTGAACCAGGGGCTTTTGCACTGAGTTACACCCCAGTTCTTTCTTTCTTTTCTTTTTTTTAAACTTTGAGAAAGGGTCTAAATTGCCATGGTAGACTGGAACTTGCCATCTTCCTGATTTAGTCTCCCAGGACACTGGGACTACATGTGTTCTCTACCATAGATACCTGGAAAGGAAAATTTCTAAAGCTATTCAGGAATATATTTGGCATTATCTTCTAAAATCTGAAACTAGTTATGTTCTTTGAGTCAATGATTTTATTCCAAAGTACATACAAACAGAAACAAAGGTACACATGTACCAAAAGAAAAGCACAAGTAGCATAAACTTGAGACAAATCAAATATTTAACTGTAGTGTTTCTATCTAGAGAGCAAAACTTTAAAGAAAAGAAATGAGGCAAATATAAAATATTCAGGATAATTGCAATCTTTTAGCAGAAGGAAGGCCTAAAGTGCTGGTAATGGTCCTTTTCTTGACTTGGGTGGTAACAACATGGCGAATCACTAAACATTAATTTACTGATTTATGTTCACATATTATCCTATTTTGTGCTCTATAGAAAGAAAAAAAATACTGAAAAAAACATGAATTTTGGTACCAGCTGCTAGATACATATACTCAGACAGGTCACTTTTCCACCCTCAACTCATCAGCTTGAAAACAAATGTCTTTTTCCTACATGGGACTATGCTGAATGAACCATTATCAAATTATTCTCAAAACATCAAATATTAAATATAGAGTACATTGTCCTCTCAAAGTTCTCAAAGACACACTTTGTAAAATTATAATTTGTTTGCAAAGGAAAAAAAGACTATATTACTATACTATAGTAAAAATACCACAGAATTAAACCTGTCAATCTGTCAAAGTAATTTCCCATTTTTGTATCAACAGTACAATTACATTTTAGTTTATCATCTTTTGAGAAGCATATTATAAAAGAAATTTAAAACTTACCTCTCTATTGGGAATAACTTCATCAAGTTGCTCTGTAAAGGAAGATGTCCTGCTCCTAGTTCCTGTTGGTGTTGAAGAATTGGAGGAAGCCTAGATTTAAAAATTATTGTATAAATTAGGAGACTACAATGATCATGAACTAGGTAGTTCTCCTCTAAGTCCATGCCCAAGAACTTGGTGAAAAAAAAAGAAAAGCAGAAAATATATAGCTTAAATGTAATCAGCTAAAAGACTCAGGCTATCTACTGCTCTTTAGCATAGCTTTATCACAATGAGAACTATAATCTTAGGTAAATTGAATTTTTGAGAGCTATGACACTTTGTATATAAAAGCTGTGATAGTGATGTAAGAGGCTAATATTAAGGAAAACTGAAGCCAAGTGAGAGGTATATGGAATCAATACTATCTGTGCAATTTTTTTGTAAAACAAAATGATTCCAAAATTTAAGTTTCATTAAAAATATAAGAATCTCAACCCCATCTTTGAGGTCTCTTAAATATTCAATACCACGATTTCAAAGACAAATAGCACCTCTCTACCTCTCCAATTAAAAGTCTTTCTTTCAATCTACTTGTACGGCACAGCTGGATACTGCTATGTGAAAGACAGCCTGACTCTAACAGTCTTCAGTACAAAAACCCTCAGAAGAAAGGGAGCTTAAAAAAAAGTATAAAGCCTAAATTTCAAGACTCCACATCCATTACAAAATAAATCTGAACTCATTTTACACTGAAATGAGTAAGTCTTAATGCCTTACCCTTTTGTAGTCTACAGAGCTGTCCATAAAAGGGATTTAATTATTTGTCAAATTAATGAATGAACAAATGTAACTGATGTGTCAAATCTGTATCCATACTGCTATGGTTAGTCTAGAAATATGACATCAGAGAAATAGTATGCATATATACAAACACACACACATAAAACACATATTTAGTTTATGATAAGTTACATCAGCATAGATGTTCAATAAACGGTGTTGGGACAAGCAGTCATCCAAATGGGAGTCATCGATTAGACCCTACTTCATAATTAAACTATATTAAAGATTTGAATGCAGGCCAGGGATTTAGCTCAGTGGTTCTAGAGTCTGCCTTGCAAGCACAAGGTCCTGAGTTCGATCCCCAGTAAGCACATACCACAATGCTGGGCATGGTGACTCACACCCACCAGCAATTAGTACTACACACTACAATCTCAGGCATAGTGGTTCACGCCTGTAATCCCAGCACTGGGGAGGTAGAGGCAGGAGGACTGCTGTGAGTTTGAGGCTTGTCTGGGCTACATAGTGAGCTCAGGGCCAGCCTGAACTACAAAACAAGACCCTGTCTCAAAAAAAAAAAAAAAAAAGATTTAATTGATATACAAAAATACTGAACAGGAAAGAAATTTTTTATTTGAAAAGCACTAATTTGAAGTAACAGTTTAATTGAGAGTAGGGAAAACACCTCCTAAACATGACAGAGTTTAAACTTTTTTGTGTAAAGAACCCTTCTAAATCCATAAATGAGAACTCAGAAAACCCACTAACTCAGTCTTCTTTTAATCTAGAGCAGGTAACTTGAGCTACACTAAACATTCACAGGAGCTTTGAGTCATAAATGAGTTATGCAAGAAAACACACGTGTAAAATTAAAGTTCATCATCTGGAGAGCACAGGAACATAGCTTCACAGAGCCATGCAGACACAAGCTGTCTGACAGAAGGCACAATGCCCCAACCAAACTGAGGCAGCTGCAGTATTTTATTAGAGCTGTCTTCCCAGGGAGGCTAGATATAAACCTGAGTATTGAGGGTTCGTGGAAATTCTATCAGCTATGAAAGATCTTTTAATAAATTTCTTTCTGTTTACATAGCTAGAGTGAATTTTGTTGCTTGCAACTAAGAATCCCAACACACATACACATGCACAGACAGCCTTCTAAAAGATAAACTAGAACACTAACACATAACAGTTGAAGTTAGGTATGTCCAGAAGTCACCTTAAAGAATAAACTATCCTCTACAACCCAACATAAAATAAAAAGAACAAGGACATAAATATATATGTCATCTACAATGGCTCCTTGGTTCATGAACTTAATGTGTCCTACAATTTTGGGAAGTGGTTACATTTGTGTTTGTATGGGAAGCCTCACAAAGATAGAGTACAAAGATGGAACAAAAGACCTTTCTGTTTGTGGAGGAAACATGGCTACAGGTCATGTCTGTCACCCAGTGCAGAGTTCCCAAACAAAAACAAAATTTTGCCAAAAGCTTTGGTTTGCCAAACAAATAAGTTCTTGAACAAAGCTATCAGCACTCTAGAAGGCAGAGGCAGGAGCATCAGAAGTACAGTACAACTTGGACAATTTAGTAAGACTCTGTCTCTAAATAGAAGTAAAAATTTAAAGCTGGGAATGTAGCTCAAGGTACAAAAGTCCTAGATACAATTTGTAGTATTACAGAGAGAAAGAGAGAGAGAGGGATGGAGAGAAAGAGGGAGAGGGAGAGGGAAAAATGGAGAGGGAAAGGGAAAGAGGGAGGGGACAGAGGCACAGAGGGAAAGGGAGAGAGAATGAAAGGCAGGGAGAGGCTTAAAAATATTTTTTGAAATAGTTGAATGTGAAACAAAACTAAAGCCTTAGCAATGGTTTAAATGTCTGAAAAATGTATACCTAAAAGCTACCACCATAGGATGAGAAACCACAGTCACAAGACAATGTTTATTCCAGGGCTGAAATTAAATTTCAAACAATCAAAGTACTTCAGAAACTACTTTCATTGAGGGACATTTAATAAAGTCCCTTCCCACACCTAGAACCTTAAATTTCCAAACCATATCAGCTTCAAAGGCTGCCTCTAAAACAGAAGAAGCTCTACCATATTTACTTACAAGTGGTTATATGTAAGCTCTCTTAAAAAAAAAAAGACAAAGAATAATAACAACAACAAAAACCTATTGAGGAGTAAAACATTAGGAATTACCACTACTAAACTATAAGCACCTCCTAATCAACTCTCTCTGCTATCATTTCATCATGTCTAGTAATTTGTGGATTATGAATTTAGCTTCCCAAATGTCCAAATGCCTGGAAATGGCTACCCTTGACTGCATGCTCTAATCACTTGAAAAGTATATCTACCCTACTGTGTATTTTTAAAACTGGTGCTAGGTGTAACAACTTAGTTTCACGAGAATCTAATCAGAAGGCCTCATCAACACTGGATAAACTGTCAAAATCAAGTGATGGGGTTTATAAAGTTGAAGACTAGGTTGTAAAACACACTGTTCTCAGAAAATTAGAATGACGTGGAAAAGCTAGGCTTGATGGCTTGCTGATCATCCTCTAGAGTTGTTAAAGATCATATGAAAAGGCTGGGGATTTAGCTCAGTGGTGCTGCCATCTGCCTCACAAGTGCAAGATGAGTTCTATCCCCAATATAAGAAAATAAAATTATATGAGAGCTCTGATAAGACTTTGAAAAAAGAAACACTGCAATAAAGAACAAACTTACTTCAGCAGTTGTCCCAGGTACCTAGATCTTTGGTGAGCTGCCTCATTTCAAGATTAAAAAAAAAAAGCATTTAAGTTTTATCGAACCAAACTTTGGTTGATTAGTCACAAGAAATCTGGTCAGCCTTCCAGATTTCTGAACTACAGAACTCTGAAGTAATTGAGTTATCAGGCAAAAAAAAAGTCTTGGTGAATTCTTAGCAACATTAGAAAACATTCATTCACCTTTAGGAATAATATGTCATTCTAATCATCTCTGAATGTTTTTCTGTGTGCTACACAACACCTTGTGTATACTAGCATTACACTGGACATACTTAGTTCATGGTACAAGGACTAATGTACTCTTCAAGGCAAATATAACACCCCATAAAGCATATTTGAGGCACTATTAAATAGGTAAATGTTCTATAACTACAAATATTTTCTGATAATTTTTCATTTGTAACCCTCATACCCACTGAAAAGTGAGCAACATAGATGTCATCATAATTTCAAAAAAGAAAAGTTCAGAATGCTTAATTCTCTTGCTGGGTTCATATTCCAAAGTCTGTTAGTTCATGGATCTTACTGAGGCAGGAAGGCATGCCATGGCAAAGCAGAGTGGGGGAGTAACCGTGACAACACACCAGGATACATGTGCCAAAGGATTCTCAGGAACCCATATTTGGACTCCTCACAAGAATCGAAGATGTACAGAATAAATAAAAGGACACAGATGTCATAAAAAGCTTACTATCATGCCTCTTCAAGGTAGCCTGCCCTCTCCCCAGGGTGTATTTTTGTTTTATATTTGTATTTTTATTTTTCCTTTCTTTTACTTGCCCCAAGTTCACTCTGTAGAACCAGTTTCTCCCTTACCCTTCACTTTAATTTTTTCTACTTCAAATAAATGTGAAACTTTACAGAAAGAACTTGGAAGCCACTTCAAATAAGACCTCCCACAGCCCTGTTAGTCTCCTTTGAATACTACCAGTCTCCATGTAGTACAGTGATCAGAAGAATGTAAAATGATACAAGAACTGTGCCTCATTAATAAGGTTGTCACTCCAATCCACCCTCTAGCAGTAGATCCATATACAATTCTCCCCCAAATTCTAGGGGACACTTCTTGGTTCTCTTAGATTTAAGATGCAATTTTTTTCCATTCCCCTATATCCTGACTCCCAATTTCTGTATGCCTTTGAATGGGAAAGTCCTATTTCAAGAGAAAAGCAGCAATATACTTAAACAGTTCTCCCACAGGGGTTTAGAGACAGTCCTCACCTTTTTGCTTGGGCACTAGAAAGATGTAAGCAATCTAAAGTTAAACAGGGATCCATCCTACAGTATGTAGATGATATTCTAGTTTGCAAACTCAACATTCTAGCTCACAAGGTATATAAAGTCTCCAAAACAGGGGATCAGATATCTCTACAAAAAGTTCATTATCTCCAATATGTTCTTATACCTGGAGAACGACAGCTGTCTAGGGACCAGATCCAGGCTACCGTTCTTTGGCCTCCTACCACCAAACAACAGTTTCACTCTTTCCTGGGAATAGCTGGCTTTCATGGGTCTTCCTACTAATTTTGGACTAATGGCAAAGCTTTTATATGAAGTATTCAAAAATCCTGAGTATATGCCCATAGGACAAAAATAACCATGTCTTTAGGAAAAATAAAACATACCCTTTCTGGGCCAGAGATTTAGCTCAGTGGTTCCAGCGCCTGCCTCACAAGCACAAGGTCCTGAGTTTGATCCCGGTAACCACATACAATGCTAGGCATGGTGACTCATGCCCACCAGCCATCAATACCACATAGCACAGTGCCAGGCCTGGTGGCTCACGCCTGTAATCCCAGCACTCGGGAGGCAGAGGCAGGAGGATTGCTGAGTTCAAGCTTGTCTGGGCTACACAGTGAGCTCAGGGCCAGCCTGAACTACAAAGCGAGACCCTGTCTCAAAAGAAAATACCCTTTCTTAGGCTCCAGCAGTGGAAATACTTGACCTAACAACCTTCTTCCTCTATATACCAGAAAAGAAAGGAATTGCTTGCGAGTTTTGACCCTAAGTCTAGAACAAGAACCCTAACTAGTGGTCTATTTTTTCAAAAAAGTTAGATGGATGGCCATCCTGCCTGAGAGCAGTAGCAAGTACACTAACAGAGAAAGTTGCTATATTCACCTTAGGATAGAAACCTTAAGTTGTAACTCCCCCTAAGTTCAGAGCTACTCTGCAGTTCAGAGCTACTAGAGTTTAACGGGAACAGCTTAAAGTATCAGGACATGCTCTTAGACACTCTTAAGGTTATTATAAAAACTTGTACTACTCTTATTCTGCCTCTTCGATGTCTACAGACCCAAAAGTTAGCCACTCTTGTAAAGAACAAAAAGCAGTCTCCCACACCTATCCAAACAAGCAGGTCATCACTGAGTAGTCCCTGATTGACTGATGCAAGTAGTTTTACCCAAAAATGACATCAAAAGATAGGTTGTGTATTATCAGGTCACAATGAGTCACTAAAGGTAAATCTCTACTTCCAGGAACCTCTGCTCAAAAGACAGCACCAACAGCTCTTATTCAGGCGTTGATATTAGGAAAAAGCAAAAAGTTAAATATTTATACAGACTCCAAGTATGCCCAGGCAGTAATCTGGGTCAACAACCATCTTTTACACCCTTTTTAAAAGCTTTTGGCAGTACCTAACAAGCCAGGAATAATGATGCATGCCTATAGTCCCTGAACTCTGAAAGGATGAGACAAGAGGATCACAAATTCAAGCTCAGCCTATACAACTTCAACATTAAGAAGAGAGAGAACAGTAATGTAACAAACTGGTGAAGATGCAAAGACAAAGGAATTTAAACTAGTGGAAAAATCAAGGCAAAGGGAGCCTTAACTCTAAACATTCACAGCAGTTTAGACGACAGCAACTTTTTCTAATAGGGGAAAACGTGTGTGTGCACCCCCCACACACACACACACTAAGAGCAACAGAGCAACAGAGTGCAGCAGAAGTGATCCATGCATCCGGAGTAGTAAATGGAAGATTACTGCTCTCAAGAGATTAAGAATGTGTGCAACAATCAAGCACTGGGGATAGCCCTTCCAAACACATTCCCAGACCAAACTATCTGCTAAATATAATTTTAAAAAAAAAAACCCTATTCCAGTACTTGGGGCTAGCTCTTTTCACAGGAAAACAGTTTACCCCATCTGCCTATAGCAGTCATGGTTCTAACACATGCCAGTTTATGTTCCAAGATAATTCTTTTTTTTTTTTTTTTTTTTAAACAGGGTCTCGCTTTGTAGTTCAGGCTGGCGCTGAGCTTACTATGTAGCCCAGGCAAGCCTCAAACTCAGCTATTCTCCTGCCTCTGCCTCCTGAGTGCTGGGATTACAGGCATAAGCCACCATGCCTGGTACTGTGGTATGTGCTGGTGGGAGTGAGTCACCATGCCCGGCATTGTTGTATGTGGTTACCGGGGATTGAAAAAGGAACTTTACACTTGCCAGGCAGGTGTCGGAACCACTGAACTAAATCTCTGGCCCTCCAAGATAATTACTAGTAGTATTCCTAAACACAAATCAAAACAATGAAATTCTATCTTACTCCTACAAGGATAGCCATTATCAAATACTAAAGCAACAACAAATGTGTAAGTTATGACAAAAGGAGGAAGAACCCTTACACACTGATAGGAATGCAAGCTAGTACAAACACCATCATTATGGAGATTTCTTTAAAAACTAAAAATAAAAATTCCATTTGATCCAGCTATACATCTCCTGGATACCACCCCAAAAGAGCTAAAGTTATCCTTCTACAGTAATATATGCATCATATGTACCCATGTTTTAGCAACAGAACTCACACCAGCTAAATCATGAATGTGGCCTATAATCAATCTCATCAACTAATGAATGGATAAAGAAAATACACACACACACACAGGAATACTACTCAGCCATAAAAAATGATAAACGTGAGTCATCTGTAGAAAAATGGGTGGATCTGGAGGCTATAATGCGAAGTGAAATGTCAGTCACAAAAGGATAAATACTGCAGAATCCCTGTAATATAAGAAACCCAATATGTAAACAGTTCAAAGAATAAAAAAATAAAGGACCATGTTAACAAACAAAGGTAGGCTCTACAGAGAAGGGAAGAAAATCTTGAGAAAGGTGAAAACAGGGAGCAAACATATGCTAATTAAAAAAATGTTTGAGGGGGGCTGGAGATTTAGCTCAGTGGTTCTCGTGCCTGCCTAGCGCAAGGTCCTGAGTTGATCCCCGGTAACCACATACAATGCTGGGCGTGGTGACTCCCGCCCACCAGCAATCAATACCACATACCACAGTGCCAGGTGTGGTGGCTCACGCCTGTAATGCCAGCACTCGGGAGGCAGAGACAGGAGGATTGCTGAGTTCGAGGCTTGCCTGGGCTACATAGTGAGCTCAGAGCCAGCCTGTACTACAAAGTGAGACCCTGTCTCAAAAAAAAAAAAAAAAAAGTTTGAGGGCCAGAAATTTACTTCAGTGGTTCCAGGTATGAGCTACCACACCCACCAGCAATCAGTACCACAAATCACAATGCCGGTCATGTTGGCTCACGCCTGTAATCCCAGCACTTGGGAGGCAGAGGCAGGAGGATTGCTGAGTTGAGGCTTGCCTGGGCTACATAGTAAGCTCAGGGTCAGCCTGAACTACAAAGCCAGACCCTGTCTCAAAAAAAGAAAAAAGTTTGAACTGGGTAACCAACTACTTGGAAGGCTGAGATGGGAGGATCACTTGAGTCCAGAAGTTCAATAGTAGACTAAACAATAGAAATCCTGTCTCAAAAAAAGTCTGGATAACAGGAGTATGAGTATTGTCACACATGACCGGAAGATCAGGTGAGAGGATCACAAAATTTGAGACCAGCCTTGACTACTTAGCAAGACTCTTGTTTTTTTGTTTTTTTTTAAAAGGGGGGGGGGTAAATTATACAGTCACCTTTCAAAACAGGGTCCTTTGTTTTGACTAACAAAGAAGGAATGCCTGCCTTATTATTCCTCACGACATCCATCCTCCACAAAAAATAATTTCTAGGGCAGGAGATTTAGCTCAGTGGTTCCCATGCCTGCCTAGCAAGCGCAAGTTCCTGAGTTGATCCCCAGTAACCACATACAATGCTGGGCATGGTGACTCATGCCCACCAGCAATCAATACCACATACCACAGTGCCGGGAGTGGTGGCTCACACCTGTAATCCCAGCACTCAGGAGGCAGAGACAGGAGGACTGCTGAGTTCAAAGCTTGCCTGGGCTACATAGTGAGCTCAGGGTCAGCCTGAACTATAAAGCGAGACCCTGTTTCAAAAAAAAAAAAATAAGTAAATAATTTCTAGCCACACAGGAATGAAAACTCATGTCAGCTTTGTAAGTAGGTCGACCTCCACAACTTCATAAATACAAATAAATCACCACATACAATGATATGATATTGGGTGTGGTGACTCCATGCCCACCAGCAATCAGTACCACACCCCATAGTGCCGGGCATGGTGGCTCACGCCTGTAATCCCAGCACTCGGGAGGCAGAGGCAGGAAGATTGCTGAGTTCCAGGCTTGCCTGGGCTACAGAGTGAGCACTGGGCCAGCCTGAACTACAAAGTGAGACCCTGTCTCAAAAAAAAAAAAAAAAAATTATACACACACACACTATTCACACATTCTCTCAAAAACCACTGAAAGGTAATATGCATAAGTATAACATTAAAATATACCCACATATCTCATATTTATAAATAAATATACACACATATTATATAGCTTATCCTCTTAGATTTTTAAGAAGCTCATTTCCACAATAAAACTACAACCTGAAAACTAAAACAAAGCAACAATCAATCTGAATCAAACTTAAGTTTAAGCTTCAATTAATCTGTAAAATGGGGTTAGTAGAAGGGCACAATTTAAATCACAGTATTTTGTGTATTAATTTAGAATATATATGCAAAGTACTGAAAAACCTAAGTGGCTAAAAATAGTCACCAAATCAATATTGACTAGTGTTATTATTATTTATGGAAAATAAAAGGATTACTAAAATAAATTCAATGGAAGTAAATGGGATAAAAATTTGAAGTGGGCTGGGGATGTAGCTCAATGGTGCAGCTACCTATCTGACAAGCTCCACGTACTGAGTTTGACAACCAGTACCACAAACAAAACAAAAAAACAAGGGAAGAAATCGGTCAAAATGAAAGAATAAATGCTGCAGGTATATATCACATATATATTATATATTATATGATCACATATAAACATATATAAAAAAACTAAGATTGATCCAGAAGGATTAACAAGATTCCTTCCCCAAAAAGGACTTTTTTAAAATGTGAAGCAACAGTAGGAGAAAACTAGACATTTCCAACAATTAAGAAAAAATGAGAAAATGCAAAACAGCAGATTAACTGCCAATAAAGAAAAATAGGTTTTTGGAATTTTTAATCTGCTATACACGATAGCAGAAAGAAGCAACATTCTGAGACTAAATTATTTTCAACCTTGAATTTTACACTCAGAGAAATAAATGTTTAAGTGAATGAAGATAGTTTGTGATAGAAGGTGAAGAAGCCAAGCTAAACTTGGGGCATACACCTGTAATCCCAGCATTCAGGAGGGCAGATGCAGGAGGATAGAGTCTTCTAGGCCAGAGGAAAGTCTTAAATCTAAAGGTGAAGAAACTAGCCCCAGTTAGTCAAAAGCCTGTGCTTTTAAAAAACTTAACCTTTATTAACATATTAACTGAGTTTCTGCAACAACTTGCTTTCTTATCTGGTCCAAAAAGTATGTTTTCTGAATTTATCTAAGTTTTACCTGAGGTCTAAAACTGAGGTGTGCATATTTTGCAGATTTTTTTTAATTCTCACAATTTAACAAATAGTGTTATTATATTCATCCCAATACCTAGAGGGACAAATTGGTGGTTTTATAAAGTTTAAAAAGACTGCACTTATGTATGCAAAATATAATTTTTAAATTTGATCCCTATTAATTGAGAAAACTGGCCTACAATGTCATGTTCTTATATTTTTTGCAAGCATTGTTTTACTCTACACAAACTTCAAGTTCAATGTATAGATTCAGAAAACAACTCAATACAGAACATCAGATGTTATGTTTAAAAATTAGAAATGTCTCGTCCTTAGTCAGCCTGTCTTGAAACACGGGCAAAGACCAGAAACCCCAAATTAACAGAAATTTGTGCATAATCTTTTTGAGATTTTGAAAGGCAGGGAATAAATTTAGCAGAAACCTCACCTTAATCTCCAGGACCAAAACATATTCAGTGAGTGCTTAAGCGACTGCTTCTTTAAATTAACACTAACGTGCCCTGTCTTCCCTGGAAACTTAAAGCAACAGCTTTCCAGAAAAAAAAAAACGTAACCAGTGTTTCAGGAAATATTGGAAGGGAATGTGGTGGGGGAACTTAATGAGAGGAAAGAATAAATGTTTGGAAAGAAAAAAACAGCATGTATATAAGGGGTAGGGGGTTGTGGGTGGGTAGGGGTATGGGTAAACATGAGAATTAACTTCTGTCATATACTGGTACAAATTCCCCAATATTGAGTGTGATTGTGAGCTGTATATAAAATGTACCAATAAAGAATTCAATTTTTTAAAGCAATTTAAAAAAAAGAAGCAGTAGTAGAAGTAGGGTTGCGAACAGGCACGGCCCGCCGCTGGCCCCGGATCAACGAAGTTATGCGAAGTGACTAACTCGTGACAGCCTCGAGTGCTGGACGCTGGCCACCACTTTAATGTCTCACTGCTCCATTAGCAGCCTGGCCCAGGACGGCTTGACGCCCCGACCTCAACTCTGGACCGGGGGTTGGGATCAGGAGGCTAAAGTGACAGGTCAGAGCCCTGCGGGAAGATGCTCCTGGAGCCTGGGTTTTCTCACCCACCGTCCGCCCGGGGATGGGATCTTGGATGGGGGGGGGGAACCTCCGCTAGGGGTCCGCAATCGTGAAACACTCGAGCCCCCTGGCACTTAGACGACGCCAGGGTCGGGCCTGAGGTCACCTTAGACCTGGCCGTCCCAACCAGGAAGGGGTTTCGAGATGGAGGAATACGGGTCAGTAGTCCGAGGGGACCTGGCCCGCCCCAAACGCGCGGTCGGTTCCGGAAGACTCCGGGGGTGAGAGGTCAAAGGTCACTAAGCAGTCCCCCTTCTGGGCCGGGCCAGCACCCGGGACGCCGGAACTAGGGGAGAAAAGCGGCGGCCCTCCTACCTGAGTAGCAACGGCCGCCTGCTGCAGCTGCTGCTGCTGCTGCTGCTGCTCTTCGCTGATCTTCTGCCTCAGTTTCTTGAACATGATGTTGTGCGGAGTCCTGAGTGTGGACGTGACCTGAGGGAGCTGGGCCCGGGAGAACCCGCCGCAGCGGTAAGGACGAAGGCGGCTTACACCAGACACCGCGGGGGCTGGGCCTCGCCGCCTCCTCCTGGAGCTCGCGGGTGGACCGGGACACTCGCCCTGTGGGTGTCGGCGTCGCCGCCGCCGCGTCTCTTTCTTCTAGGTGTCACTGGCTGGCCTCGGCCCCCCATTCAGCTCCGGCAGCGGCGGCGGCGACAACGGCAGCAGGTGAACGGCACGTCAAGGGCGCTTGCGCGGCCTACGTGGAGCTCACGGAGAGGCTACGGAGCGCCGTAGAGGACAAGCGCGGAGGTGGGGCTGGCACATGCGCGCTCGCTCTGGAGCGCCCAAAGGCGGGACCCGACCGGGAGAAACAGGGCGTATTCAAGCAGCTGTTGCACAGATTTGCGCTGTGCCGCCGAGCTGAAGGGAAGACTGGCCTGAACACGGCACTGATCCCTTTGTGGCCTTCGGCTCAGCAAAAGCAAACGAGGAGAGTGCTGCTTACACTGAGGGCGGCAAAAGGAGATAGACCCACATTGCAGAGGGCGATCCACGCAACCTGGCGTGAATCCCGAGCGATGGTGTATATATGGTTAAAATTTTGTATCTTTGGTAGTGGGCAGGATCTAGCTATGTTGCCCATGCTGGTCCAAATTCATGGACACAAGCGATCCGCCTGCCACAGCCTCCCCGGTAGTAGAACCACAGGCAAATACCGTCTACTAAGCCAAAATTCTTTTTCTTATTCTTCTCTTTTCTTGCTTTTTCTTCCTTCTTCTTCCCCTTCCCCTTCCCCTTCCTCCTCCTCCTCCTTCTTCTTCTTCTATTCTAATTCTTCTTCTCTTCTTCTCCTTCTCCTTACATGTCTGTAGTACATAAGGTTACATTCAGAATTGTGTATCTTCTGATTGAGCCTGGTTTTTCTAACTGCACCCCATAGGGACTTTTTCTCTTCTCAGGATTTTTAAAATTGATTTTATTTGTATATCTTTTTCATATATTATGACCACATTCAACATTGAGAATTTGTATCTGTACATGACACATCTTGTTCCTCTTTTTTTCCCCCTTTCCCCTTCCCCCTCTATATTCATCCCCCTACCCCCATATATGTAAGCTTTCCCTTTTTTTAACCATCAAATTTTTCTTTCCTTTCTTTACTTTCCCCTACTTGCTCCTTTCTCTTTTCCTTTTGAACATTTTCTTCCTATTTCACAATACCTATCTTTCTCTGGATTCTTCTACCCAGAGGAAGTAGACGTCAATCACTTGGCTTTATTCTTGCCCTCAGTGAAATAATATTGTCACATATTCATTTGCGGGGGACTGAGCTCAAGGTTACATTACCACTGACCTACACCTCCAGCCTTTAACTTTTAAGCAGGGTCCCACTCAGTTCCCCAGGCTAACTTCATACTTGGGATCTTGCTGAGTCAGATTCCCAAGTAGCTGAGATTGCAGGGAATCACTACACTGGCTTGGAACAACATCTTTAAAATGCTGCAAGAAAAAAAACTGGCCTTTTATTTTTGTTTCTGAGACATGGTCTCACCATGTTTTCCATCCTGGTCTTGAGTTCACTGTGTAGTCCAAATTCCTGGTTTTAAATTCCTGCCTTGGTCTCTTGAGTGCTGGGATTACAGACATGCACCAGCATACCCAGTAATTTTTTGAAAAACAGAGGAAAGGGCTAGGGATTTAGCTCAGTGGCACCGCACCTGCCTGACAACACAAGGTCTTGAGTTTGATCTCCAGTACTGAAAAGAAAAAGAAGAAGCAAAACTAGACATAGAGGCATGTCATGTAACCCCAACTCCTCAAAAGGCTGAAAAGGAGCATAAAAGTTCAAGGCTAGCCTGGACAACTAAGTGAGATCAAAAGTAAAATCAAATATTTTTAAAAGATTGGGGAAGTAGGTTAATGGTAGAACATTTGCCTAGCATACATGAGCCCTAGATTCAGGCCCCAGTACTGAAAAAAAAAAAAAAAAGGCAAAATAAAGACACAAATGAGTAAAATTTTTTCTAACAAACTTACAGTACAAGTAATCCTAGAAGCTATAACTTAATGCTGGAGGCCTTGCCCAACATGTGCATGATCTGAGGTTTGATCCCTAGCAAGAAAAAAAAATGTAGTTGTTGACACTGAAAAGTAGTTACATCAGGTAGAACCACAAGAGGAAATGAAGAGTTCTCAAAGTAATTAATATGTGAGTGAGCATGAATATTTTTCTCCTTAAGGTCTTCAAAACCCAACTGACCATTTAAAACAAAATATGGCATTGTATTGGGAAATTTACAACATACCATGTCAAATCTATGAAACAATACCACAAAAGACAAAAGGTGGGTATGTGGAGGTATATATCTTATTATAAGGCTCTTACATTATTTGTAAGTGGTATAATATTAGCTTGAGTTATACCAAAAATTGTAGATGTATATTTCTGTGGATGCTTATGACTAGAATATAAATAAGTATAACAAACAGCCAGGCATGGTGGCTCACGCCTGTAATCTCAGCACTCAGGAGGCAGAGGCAAGAGGATTACTGAGTTCGAGGCCTGCTTGGGCTACCTAATGAGCTCAGGGCCAGCCTGAAATACAAAGCTAGACCCTGTCTCAAAAACAAACAAACAAACAAAAAATATGTACGATAAACAAAAGATATATCACCTGAAAATCCCATGGACTATATAAAATGTAATCCTAGAAGAAGGTAGCAATAGAGAAAAGAGAATAAAAAACAAATAAGATAAATGCAAAACAAATAGCAAGATGGTAGTCTTAAACCTAATCATATGAACAATACATTAAATGTAAATTGACTATACACTTCAAAGACAGAGATCATCATCATAGGCAGATTATATGCTGATTGTAAGACATTGCATGTGTGTGCATGATGGGGGTTGTTGGGGATTCTGTTCACATTAAACAAGTCCTCTACCCCTGATACCCCAGTTCAAGATGCAATTTAAATATAAAGTCACAGGTTATAGAAAAGTATATGTCATAAATCATATTCCTCTACTAACAGACTTTAGGGTTTGCTTACAGGAATTTTTTTTTTTTTTTTTTTTTTTTTTTTTTTTTTTTTTTTTTTTTTTTTTTTTTTTTGAGACAGTGTCTCCTTTTGTAGTTCAGGCTGGCCCTGAGCTCACTATGTATGTAGGTCAGGCAAGCTTCCAATTCAGCAATCCTCCTGCCTCTGCCTCCTGAGTGCTAGGATTACAGGCTTGAACTACCAACCCTGCATTTGTGGTATGTGGAACTGATTGCTGGTGGGCGTGAGCCACCACGCCCAGTATTGTTGTATGTGGTTAGTGGGGATCACCGGGGGATCGAACCAGGTGCCTTGTGCTTGCTAGACAGGTGCTGGAACCACTGAACTAAATCTCCAGCCCTTACAGGACATTTTTTGTGATCATGAGAATGTAATGACCTTGTGTAAGGCAGCTTCCTTCAGATGAAGACAATAAACAGATGGGAGTGCTTCAATAGCTAATACAGTTAGCAGCTGGGCAGTGACTGTCATGGTCCTGAAAGCACATCTGAACAAAGCACTAGGGTTTCCACTGTACCAGGCAAACATGAATCATAACAAAACTGGTTTGATTAAGCCAGGCATGGTGGTGCATGGCTGTAACCCCAGCCCTCCAGGTGGCTGAGACGGGACGATTACATGTTCAAGTCCAGTACTTCACAGGACACACTGACAAAATCAGGAGGTTGAGGGTGCAACTCGGGGAGAGTATGTGTGTGAGGCCCTGGCCTTGATCCCCAGGATACACGCATGCACACACACACACACACAAATGCACACAATCACTAAGGATGTACAGGATTTGGCTGCACTATACCTACTGACTTTCTTTGGAAGCTACACTTAACAGATATATGTCTCGATTCCTTGAATTTTCCTCCCCTAGTCTCATAGAAGCCTAGCACTGAGAAACACTTTTAAAGGTAAAAAATAAGCCATGAAGAGCTTATTGTTGAAAACAAATGTCCGTGGTTAGGAAAAGGTCAGCTTAAAAAAAATTTTTTTTTTTTGCTTTTTGAGACAGGGTCTCGCTTTGTAGTTCAGGCTGGCCCTGAGCTCACCATGGTGCCCAGGCAAGCCGCCGCGAACTCAGCAATCCTCCTGTCTCTGCCTCCCGAGTGCTGGGATCACAGGCGTGAGCCACCACGCCTGGCATTGTGGTATGTGGTGTTGAATGTTGGTGGGCGTGTCTCCACGCCCAGCATTATATGTGTTATCGGGGATTGAACTCAGGTCCTTGCACTTGCGAGGCAGGTGCCGGAACCACTGAGCTAACCCTCCGGCCCTAAAAATATTTTTTTAGTTTTAATTTTCTTAAATTATAAGTGTGACTCAAAAAAACTGATGAGTATTATTTACAGTATTCTTCATGCATTTTTATGAGTTTATATGGGACATTCACCAAGATAAAGCTTAGACTAATTCATAATATAAATCTTACATATTACAAAAGATTACTACCACTCTCTGTGTTCTATGATCACAAAGAAATTAAATTAGAAATTTGCTACAAAACCATAGCTGGAACTACACAGTGGACCCTTGACTTACAAACTCAATCGGTTCCCAAGGTTGAGTTGTAACTAAGTCAACACAGTTGAAATCTGGATGTTTAGCTGGATACATGCTATAGATAACAAGAGACAGATGAATCTTCCACTAACCCTGATTAGACCTGTTGTTCATGTCAGGCCAGCTTTAACCAGAAAGTCCGTCATATTTGGAAATTTAGCATCTTACGTTTATAAAAGCTCATGAACACAAGAAAAAAAAGCACAAAGAAGGTCAGAAAATATTTTAACTGAATGAAAATGAACATAGATCACATTTTGCCTGTAATTCCAGCATTTGGGAAGCTGAGGCCAGAGTTTCAGGTCAGTGCAATATGGAGAGAGAGAGAGAGACAGAGAGACAGAGAGACAGAGAACAAAAGATGGAAGAGGAGAGAAATGAGCAGAGCAGTGAGGTGTGTTATACACATGTATGAATTCCCCACGATTAATGTATTCATTATATCCTGCAAACATGTATGGGTAAAAAAGAGAAGCCAGAATAAGAGCAAGTTAAGACTAAAGGAATGGCAGTAATTAAATAATAAAGCTAAGACTAAAAATCAATGAAATGAAAGATGAAAATAAAGATAAACCAAGAAAGTAAGACTTGGCTTTTATAAAAGATGAACAAAATTTATAAACCCACATTATCACAGATACTACAGATACATAATGTAATATATGTTTAGATCAACCTGGACAATGTAGGAAGAAATGAGTAAATCTCTTGAAAGATACAAATTATCAAACCCAAATAGAATTCAGGTAGTGAATTATGAACTCTAGTACATACACAGCACAGAATACTATTCTGCACTATAAGGAATGAATACTGAGCCAGGTATGGGAGCACACACCTATGATCCCAGCACTCTGAGGAGACTGAGGCAGAAGGAGTCTGAGTCCAGCCTGGAAAACTTAGCAAAACTCTTTCTTTTTCTTTCTTTCTTTTTTTTTTTTGAGACAGGGTCTCACTTTGTAGTCCAGGCTGGCCCTGAGCTCACTATGGTGCCCAGGCAAGCCGCCGCGAACTCAGCAATCCTCCTGTCTCTGCCTCCCGAGTGCTGGGATCACAGGTGTGAGCCACCACATCCGGCATTGTGGTGTGCGGTATTGATTGCTCGTGGGTGTGAGTCTCCACTCCCAACATTGTATGTGATCACCGGGGATCGAACTCAGGACCTTGAGCTTGCGAGGCAGGCGCCGGAACCACTGAGCTAACCCTCCGGCCCAGCAAAACTCTTTCTTTAAAAAATAAAACATTGGATTTGATCTCTGATACTGAAACAAACAAAAAAACAAAACACTGTCAATTCATGCAACAACCTGGGTGAGTCTCAAATAGGTTTTGCTAAATGAAAGAAGTCAGATGAAAAAGCTATGTGTAATGTATGACTGCACTTATATGATATTCTGAAAAGCCAGAACTATGGGGAGGAACAATAAGTGGATGGTCAGTAAGAAAGGAGTGGGTAGGGGTTATGGTTAACAACAAAGAGGCAGCATGAAGAAATACCTAGGTTAAGAAACAGCTAGTATCGTAACAGTTAATATTATAACATCCGAAGTTAATATATTAAACAGTTGACATCAGAATGCCAGACTTGCATCTCTAGGCATTTATCAAAATCAAAAAAACTAAACCACAAGCAATAAGCTTTATTGTATAAAATTTTTTAAATAAAAATTAAAACCTTAAGGCTCAGAGAAGTTACGAATCACACCTCCACTGACACAGTTTAGGCACGATTCGAGGGAGCATTTGAACTCAGACCTTGCATGGCTCTGAAGTCCACACCCACCACCTTTCACACCACCTCTGAATCCCTTCCTGTGCAGACACAGACTTCTTTTGACACTGATTTCTCTACATTCTCCAAGGTTTTGCCCCCAAATTATTTTCTGACAGTCCAGTTTCCTTGTGTCTTAGTTACTTTCCTCATTACTAGAATAAAAGGCCTGATGTCTACACCTTAGAGGAGAGGTTTATTTTGGCTCACAATTTCAGCCCATCATTGGCTGAGTCCCAGGCAGAAACAGGTTGGCGGAGGGGCAGAATGGAGGAAAAGGCCCTCGGCTCACGGCAGCCAGGAAGCAGAGAAAGAAGGGGGCAACCAGGGACAGGAATACTCCCTTGCAGGTCACACTCCCAGTGACGGGCCTCCAGCCAGGCCCCACCTCCTGAGAGCATGTCAGCTGTAGAACCCCAGGATCCAGCTACCTGTCAAACGTGTGAGCCATATGATGGGCATTTTAGATCTAACCACAACACCTTGTCAGTATATGCTCTCTGGGGACAGAGAGGGACAGACGGACAGACAGACAGACAGAGGCAGGCATTCACTGCACACATCCTCAGATATGAAAATGCAACTGCTAGCTGGGCATGGTGGCACACATTTATAATCCCAGCACTAAGGAGGCTGAGGCAGGAGGATTGCCGTGGGTTTGCGGGCAACCTGGAATACATGGTAAGTTCAAGGCCAACCTGAACTACATAGCAAGATCTTGTCTCAGTAAAACAAAAAGAAAGTACAGCTACTGTATTGTTCCTCACATACCAGATTGCCCAACATTTGTATCATCAGGGAAAAAAGATATATCTATATCTGTACCTATACCTATATCTATCTATCTATCTATCTATCTATCTATCTATCTATCTATCTACAGAGGAGGGGGAGGGAGAGAAAAAAAGAGCTTTTGTTATGGCAAAGAACAAATATCTGGAGGACAAAAAAATACTTCTATTATGGTCTTACATTATTCTAATCTATTTCATTGGAATACTCTGAAATCTGTTTTTAATATTTACTTTTGCAAGTAATATTTACTTTTGCAAGTCTGTATAAATTACACTTACAAATTGTTGGAAAGCCTCCCCTGGATGGAAGGTTTACACATCAGAGTCTAAACTTAGACCATGACTCGCCTTGGAATTCAGCCAACTTCTCAGCCTGGAATGATTTACCTTTAGAGATAGTTTCCTTCCCTTCTAATTTAATCCCTACGTGAGAAGCTACATTATTAGTTATTCCCCCATTTAACAAATAATCACAAAGAGAAGCAAAAACAACAACAACCAAAAACAAACACAACAAAAATATACCTTCTTCCCAGAGTCATCTGATCAAGGCTGCAGAACTGGAAAATGACTATGGTCATTATCTGGTCTCCAAAGATAATATATTTAATACTTTCCTTTCTTCTCTGAGACACACCCTGCTACATTTTTAAAAGCTTTTAAATTTAACATTTTGTATTTAACTTTATGACACTTTGTATGTGTTTCCATGATGAGTCCTAGAAATACACAACGGATGAGTCAAAAATATAATGAGATGAATCATTTGAAGGATGAAATCCAGCACTAGGCTGGAAAATAAATCTTATTTCAAGAAGGAGGGCTCTTGGTAGTAAAGAAAAGGGCTGAAGAAATAGAGGTGAGGAGGTGTCTAATTCCCTGCTCCTTAGTGAGTTACCACTTGGTAATCAGACTTCTAATTAACATTTGCCTTGCAAATATTTGAATACTGTATATGTGTTGTATTTTTTTTTAAAGGGTGGGAGTGTTTGCCTCATACTGACGCTGGGTTTCCTATGTAGAAAGACTGAATAGCATAACGAATCATCATAATGACATTAAAGTCAACTAACTGAGTTCAAATCCCAGCTTTGCCATTTATTGCTGGTAATGGAAGAAAAGTACTTAATTTCTGTACATTTCAGTTTTTTTATGACTGTATGTGTGTCCTTTTTGTTTTGGGGTTTTTGTTTGTTTTTTTTGTGGTACAGGGACCAAACTCATGACCTTGAACTTGCAAAGCAGGCAGTGACACCACTGTACTTATTTTGAGACAAGTTCTGCCTCTGCTGCCTAAGATGGTCTTGAACTCAGGCACTCAAGTGATCGTCCTACCTCAGCTTATACAGCAGGTGGGACTCCAGGGCCAAGCCTCTGTGCCCAGCTTTGTTTTGCTTTCTTTATCTGTAAAATGAAGGCCTCTATACCTGGCATGGTGCACCATGTCTGTAATTCTAGCACTGCGAAGGCTGAGACAAGAGGGTGACTGTGAGTTCAAGGCCAGCCTGAACTACACAGTGGGACCCTATCTTAAAAAAAAAAAAAAAGTGAAGACCTCCACAAAGTTTCTGTGAAAAGTAAATGAATGTTTGGATAATAGGTTATTTTGAAGGATTCATTCTCCACTCTTAAATAAAAAATTTTAAAAGTAGAAAAAAATAGTGGACTCTCTTATTACTTGGAGTCCTAAAGCCCTTTCTAAGTATAACTCAAAATCCAGAAACCATGTAAAAAGTTTCTCAGTCTATATAAAAGATTGTTTTTAATCATGCATGTCAGAAGTGCTATAAACAGTGTAATTCATTGCTCTATCAAAAGGTGAACTGAGTGAATTTTACATAATGTTGAATAAAAGGAGACAACAAAAAAGCATATACTCTATACTTTCATATAGGCAAAACTAATAAATGATGTTAGAAATCAAGGAAATTATTGTCTTGAGGTGTAAGAAAGCCATAACACAGTGATAGGGACATCGGAGAAAAGCCTGGAATATTGGTTAGTATTCTATTTTGGTTTATTGTTGCAGGTCACATGGATGTGCTTCCTTATTGTGGTGGTGAATACACACATAAATATGTACAGTAAAAATTCATAGAACTGGGTTGGAGGCATAGCTTGGGGTAGAACATCAAACCTAAGGTGCTGTATTTGATCTCTACTATGACCCCCCAGTAAAAAAACAGATCTAGGTGCAGTATTGTATCCCTCTAATCCCAGTTCTTGGGAGGCTGAGGCAGGAGAATCTCTGAGTTTGAGGCTAGCCTTGAGCTATGGAGTGAGCTCCAGGCCAGCCTGAAATATCTAATGAAACCCTGACTCCAAAAAACCAAACGAACAGATCAACAAACAAAAAATCAGAATTGTAATCAAAAATAAAGTTCATTTTTACTGTATATAAATTTTAAAATAATAATAGTCAACTATTTAAATGATAATTTGCAGGCACAAAATAAAGAGATCCATAAGGATTGTGGAAAGAGCTCAAGACTTATTGTTGGATGAGATATCAATATGAACTGCAATGTATATAATATGCTGTGAGTAGTGTCTTAAAATTATATTAATATATATTTGTTATGTTGAATATCATGAAATTTCTGAGGGTTTTTACCTCAGCAATGGTAACTGCGTATGGTTTAACATCTGTTTGGGGGGCAGAGGATTTAGCTCAGTGGCGCCACTCCCTGCCTTGGAAGTGCAAGATCATGGATTTGATCCCCAGTATGGCAAACACAAAGCAAAACAAAACAAAACAAATCTGTGTGTATATGTATTTGTAAACATAGATATTATGAAATATAAATGGAAAGATACATGGGAAACTAGTAACAGTGGTTACCACTGAGGAAAGAAGTAGGCCACTGGGAGGATCAGCAGTGAGAATGACTTTTGTATCTTTCATACCTTTCTAATTAATATCCTAAGCATATATTAACTACTCAGAAATTAAATTTAATATGTTAAAGAAAAAAAGAGGCATTGGTGCAATATCTTTGGATTTTAGAGAAGCCAATATTGTCAAAATGGCCTCACTTCTAAAATTTTATACAGACTTGTGCGATTCCAATCAAAATACCAACAGCACCCTTTACAGGTCTAGAGAAAATAATCCTAAAATTCATGTGGAGACACAAGAGACCCAGAATAGCAAAAGTAGCATTTGGCAGTAAGAGCAAAGCAGGTGGCATAGCAATCACTGACCTCAAACTATACTAAAAAAACAATAGTGATTTTAAAAAGTGTATGGTCAGGAACAAAAACAGACATGTACATCGGTAGAACAGAACTGAGGTTGTGGAAACCTCTCCAAACATATCCAACTATTTTAGCCTTGACAAAGAGGCCAAAAGCATGTGTTGGAGAAAAGAGAGCCTATTTAATAGGTAGTGTTGGGAAAACTGGTTGTCTGTTTGCAAAAGAATGAAACTGGACCCTTACCTCCCACCATATACTAAAATAAAATCTAAACAGATCAAAGATCTCCACATTAAAACAGTAACACTAAACTTTGTGGAAAATAAAATGGGTAAACACTTGTATAGATGTAGGAAAAGATTTTCTAAACAGAACCTCAATAGTACAAGAAATAGCAGCAAGAATCAACAAATGAGATATATCAAACTAAAAAGCTTCTTCACACCAAAAGAATCTATGAGTAGAGTTAAGATCAACCTACAGAATGGGAGAAAAGTTTTGCCAGCCCTTCTTGAGATAGAGGCCAATATACAAAGAGCTAAAAAGGGCCAAGTATAGCTCAGAGAGTCTGCCTCTGCCTTGTAAGCTCAAAGTCCTAAGTTCAATTCCTGGTACTGGAAGAAAAAATTAAACCACCTAAAATTAAAGACCCAGTCAAGAAATGGGCAGGTGAAATGAACAGACATTTCACAGAGGAAGAAAGCAAAGGTCAACAAATATATGAAGAACTGTTCAGCCATTATGGAAATCAGTGTGGAGATTTCTCAAGAAACTGAAACTAAATATCCCATATGACCCAGCTTATCCCCTGCTAGGCATCTCCACCAAAGAGCTTAAGTCATCATACTACAACTATCTGTGCATTCCAATGTTTATAGCAGGACAATTTCTAATAGGAAAATCCTGGAAACAGCCTGCATACCCAACAAAAGACAACTGGATAAAGAAAATGTGGTATCTATGTTTGACTATAAAGAATACTACTTGACTATAAAGAATGACAAATTTGAGACTTTTATAGGAAAATGGGTGCATCTGGAAAATATAATTTTGAGTGAAATAAACCAGATACACATAGCATCTCTCATTTGAGTGAGCCAAAGTACAAAGAAAATGGTAAAAGATGGACAGAAAAGGATGTGGGGATGACCCTTTTGCAGTGGAGAAGTGGTCCAGGGAAGCAGGGTGAGGGGTGAGGAGGAAGGGAAAGGAAAATAAGAAGAATAAAGGTATGCCTCAATCAGAAACCTAATAACTCCAATTAATGTAGACACTACACCCTTTAACATAAGCTAAGACAAAATCAACACGTAGGAAAAAGGGAAGAGAGGAATTAGAGGAGGAAGGACATGTGAGAAAGAAAGGAAGGGAATTGTTTTTAAAAAAGAAGCTATAATATATAACCACTCCCAAGATTATGTAAACTGCACAAATTGCAAATATCCACTAATAAAAAATTAGAAAGAATTGTACAGGAAAATCATTTTTAATCTCAACTCCTTTTGGTTCAAATCATCAATCAGGTGTTTATGAGTCTGAGTGCTTAGGATGCTTTGAAAAACGTACGCCAAGCTCTTGATGGCACACGAGTCAACTCCGAGCAGAATAGTGAATCAAAGCAAATAGAGGGAAAACTTCTACTTTTTACTTTGTGAGCCTCTTTATTTTGAATATTGACAGCAAGAATAAAATACTTTTATACAGTCAGCAAGAAAGCTGAGCTCCAGGGACAGGCAACGTCCCCTTCCTGCCTCAATTTCAAAGCTGGAACCAAATTAAGAATTGCAGAATGGTAACAGGATCTCCTAAAGACTGCAGGGTCTTCCACACCGTGTAGAAAAGATGTTATTTTACCTTAGAATCTAGAGATTCTATGGTCTAGAGTTTCCGTGAAGGAGAAGGTATAATTCACACTGCACCACGCCCAATACGTCCAATGACATTAAATGAAATTTTTCTGAACCCGTGCAAACTTTAGCCTTGCTTGGCTCATCCTCCTCTACCTGCCCGAGGACTTTGCTCTGACTGCCTTTGCTTTCCTGAAGCACAGCTGCGACCTCTCCAGTCTTGCATTCTTACCTAGAATGTCACTTAGCCTCAAGAGACCTAAAGTCCGGACAAAGCAATCACGACAAGGAAGTTACAAAGAAGAATTTGCACTGGGCAAACAACAGATCCTCTGGACTGTATTATTAGGAGGAGGGAAGTACTGTAAACAATGCTTTTTCTATTATTAGTGTTTAAAGGGTCACATTTATAATTTAAGCAAATTAAAAGTAAAAAAACAAAAAACTTTTAAAGCAAACTTTTCCTAACTAGGGACATTTGTTCTCAACAATAAGCTAAAGATTTGTATCTAGAAGAGGGTTTCCCAATGCTAGGCTCCTATAAGAACAAGGGAGGAAAACTCAGGGAAGTGAGACACGATTTTTAAAAAATCAGACTTAAGTTTTTAACCCAGGAAGGAAGAAAAGGACAAGACTGAGAAGTCTGGGATGGTTGTGGGTCC
>PVIC010014513.1:0-36520 GCA_004025085.1 Thryonomys swinderianus | reverse complement strand
GAGCATGATAGTAGAGTGAGGCTGATGGAGTCACTGAAAAGTAACCAGTGCCCTTCACAGGTCTTGACTCTTCTTTCCCACTCCACTCTCAAATCTGTACCGTCTTGATTCTACTGTCGCACAAATAAGAGGCAAAAATACAGTTCACCTCATCTCTTCCATGAAATCTGCATCAAATGCAGCCCCCATCACAGCTCCCACTACAGAGGAAGGGAATCAGAACAGTGCGATTTTGAACTGTTCTGTGAGGTTTCATTTGGGAACATTAATACATCCATTTTTTCCCCTCGTGCCCTTGTCTTTCAGGGACACTGACGTGCACACAAACCTCTGTGGTCACATACTGTCACTGGATCTCTTCCTGTCATTCTTTTCAATCCAGAGTCCTCTGGAACACTCTCAGTTGCAAATACTCTTCCTACATCCTCAGCGGCGCGCATAATGCTTCCTTTACCTCTGTGACTCAGTCATAGCAGAGTTTCCCTGAGGATTTACTTCCCCCATTCAGTCTCCCAAAGCACACATGGAAGCCCGTCCCGAGCGTCCATCACCCAAAGTCCCCTTTCCAGGCTGACCACGGAGCCCTCTCCCACCGAGTTCTGTCATTCGGTGTGCTCTAAACCATCTCACGTTGTCACCAGGTGCTAGAGCAGTCAGTGAAGAGCATCGTGTGTGATCCAGCCGGACTCTGTCTTGCTATATCTTCTCTTCTGTGTGTGGTTATTCACTGTTTAGTCTGGAAGCATCTTTCTTTCCTGTGTCTCCTTCCATTCAAACAATTACTTTTCAGTTTGCTTCTAAGCTCTCTTTTCTCTCACCATTCCAGGTTGTCCCTGAATTCCATCTTCAATCTTCTCTTCTTACTCTATACCTCCCTCCTAGATGCCCTGTCTGTTAATTACCTCTATGGCCAACATAGGCTGATATCCCAACCCTTTACCGGTTCCAGCCTCCCTCCAGAGTAACTGATTTCTTTTTTCTGCCAGCTACTCGGTGTCAGGTTTGGAAATTTCACAGGTTTCTCAAGTTTGAAAGGTCCCAACCTAAATTATTCTGACCTTTCTCTGCTCCATCCCTTGTTTCCAGGCTGGATTTATTTCTCCTGACATTGTCTCTATTTTTATTAATGACCCCATAATTCATCCTTACTCTCAAACCTAAAACTTGAGCATAAACCTTCAAGGTCTTTGTGCGGTTGCCATCTGCCATCTTTAAACCTTAAAACTGTCAAGGCAGCTTCGTCTGTAGATTAAAGTCATGTATTTCTCTATCTGTGTGAGCCTTAGCATCTTCCTGGTAGTTATGTTTTTATGTTCCTCTTTCTTGAGTTAGTCTACTTCTTCTGGACAGAGGCCACAGTTTTAGATTCCCATTCTATTCCTGACACAGGGTAATAGCTGGGCCCTCCTTCTCTCTCAACACCTGTATATCAATAAAGAGCTACATTTGAGTATTTATACATCCCTAATATTGTTCCTGTCTCCTTAACTTCTGTTTATACCCAATATTATAGGCTCAGTTCAGGTATTTATCAGTTCTTGCTCGTACTGTTATTCATAGGATCCTAACCAATCTCCTGATCTTGATCTTTCCAACTCTTTTTCTCCATGACTAGCAAGCTGGTTTTCCTGAAGTCCAATTAATTATGTAAGTTTGAGAACTGAGAGCACCTGTATTCCCATCGTTTATCTGTCAAAACCAAGAACTGAAAACTACTTAGGTCGATGTAATTTATATTGTATTATTTTTTTTCAGAGTAAGTTAAGAAGATCAGACTGTAACAACGCAATAAATAAATTTACTGATTTGCAAACCTCACAAAATAATGTAAATAATCACTTGTTCATTTGAGTGACAGCCCTTTCTTCAGAAAAATGGGTTGCTTAATTAGACAGATGGCTTTACTAACTAACAACTTATCAGGACTCATTTAAAATTCTCTGTTTTCATCAACCCCAATCTATTTTGTCATGAACTTTACCCGTCATTAGAACCCTGCATTAATGGGGTCTTTAGCCACTTGAGTCTAGATCCCAACCTTATAAATACGTGCTCTGACCTCCCTCTTTTGGGCTATTACAGTTCTTCATTTCAGCAGCTGGGCACTCCATGTCACTAAGGCAATAGGTCACTGGGTGGCCCCTGTGCACCAACTCCACAGCTCTATACCAGAGCTGTAGAAACTGCTCCCTTTTCCCTGAACAACTCATACGATTATAAAATTGTAGCCCCACACACTGTAGTCCTTTACATAGAACGGAGTGTTTTATTTGCTCAGTTCTTGAATTTGTGTTTATTCTTTAATATGCAATTAAATTTTCAACTTTTACTCGGTTTCTTATTTATTTTCAAAACTTCAAAACACAATTAACAGTGTCCTTTTATGCATTCCTTAATGTATTTTGACCTCAGGTAGTTGTAGGCCATGTGACATAGTTAGGATATCTTTCAGCATGCCTGTAGTCCCAGTTATATTACTGAGCCACAGAGCCAGAACTTTCTCATTTACTTTGGCTTACCTGATACCACTCATAATACATCACCTATGAACATAGGTAGGTGGGTGAGTTACTGAAATACAAAATAGCTCAGCAATAACTGGTTTGATGAGCTAAGGAAATCCTTTAGAATTTATTCAGTCTTGCTAAATTACCTAGGCTATGCTCCAACTTTCCATCCTCCTACCTCAGCCTCCCAGTATGCTGAATTACCGGCCACCTTAGGGTTGAGAAACACGTACGGATGGTTCGAGGGGATGACAGGGCTGGAGACGGGTGTCAGTGGTCACTGACAGAGGGTGGTAACAAACACCAAGGGAAGTGATAAGACTGCTCAGGGGAGTACATGGAGGGCGGAGACCGGAAGACTCAGAACTCTGAAGAAAAGACACATTTTCTAAAAGAATAGAAGAAAGAAGCCTGGAAGGAATAGTGCAATAAAACATCCTGAGAGTTAAAGAAGTGAAGCAGAAGCTAAGGGAAGTGGGCTAGAGACTGAAGTCTCCAACAGTGAGGGCAACGATGGAGACCAATTTGTAAAATTTACCATTAGGGAAGTGGTTGGTGACTTTGACAAGAACAGCTTCAGTGAAATTTGGGGGATAGAAGTTTACTGTATTGATAGTGAATGGAAGGAAAGTGAATGCCGTGAGAAGAGACAAATATTTCAAGAATTTTGACTGCAAAGAGCAAACTCTTTCCCAGTTTTCAAAATATTCAGTGTTTCCAGAAAGAAATTGGCAATTCATAGTGGTCTAAGAAATGGCAAGGAGATCCCCAAGAGCTGTAGATAATTCCAATGCCTTAGAGATCAACAGACAGAGGAGAGGAAGGTGGGTTTGTTGAGAGGAAGTTCACGTTTAACTCATGTGTCAGACAGTATTTTGTCCATTGAAAGCACACAAAAACAATTTAAAATGGGAAGAATGGAGCTAATCGAGGCACTGAACCTACTGTGGCTGGATCTACTGTGAACTCATTCCATGGACTCTGTCGCAAACTACTGCCCACCTCAGTTCAAGGAAAAATTGTCTTCCATGAAACCCATGCCTGGTGCCAAAAAGATCTGGGGCTTCTGCACACATAATGGGAATAGCTGGAGTCTTGTGAACAGAAGAATAAAAGCAAACACAAGAAAAGAAATAGTTTTGACAGAAAATATATTATAGTTCATTTCGGATATATTGAGTTTCCTGGTGTGATGTCCACATTGAGAGAAGTGAAAGGCAGTTGGAAATGATATTGTGGCTTCCAATGAGAAATCTATTAGCAAAATCAACTTGAAATGGTAAATGAAGCCCTGCAAATGGATAGGATTGACAAGAAAACAGCAAGGGACATAATATGTTGATAAGGGTAATAAATAATCATCCACGAGGCGAAACTCAAGACCTCAAAGGGTCCAACGGGGGTAGTGAGCCAATAGGTGTATGCCCAGGAAGTACACATACAGGTGCAGGTGAATGGGAGCTTTAGCTGCATCTTGCTCATTGATCAGCTCAGCCTCCCAAGCCTGGGGCGTTTTTCACACCAGGAGCATCTTAGAGGTCTCTGAACAATGCTTAGAAGAGCAGGTATCTTGTATCTTGTAAAGGGCTCTCATCATAGTTTGAAAGGGTAGCGAGACTGAGGGACTATTCTTTATAATAGAGAACACACTTAAATCTCAGCAGTCTGGGAGGCTGAGGCAAGATGATTGTAAACTCAAGTCCAGCTTGGGAAATTTATCAACTTTGCGAGACCTTGTCTCACAATAAAAAGTAAAAAAAGGGTGGGAATATAGCTCAGTCCTGAGTTCAATGTTCAGTAGCAAAAGGTGTGTGTGTGTGTGTGTGTGTGTGTGTGTGTGTGTGTGTATCTCCTTAAAAAAATTACAGAGCAGCTGCATTAGATAGTATGTACACAAGCATAGCTAGTTATTATACTGTCATCCTCTGTGGCACTTAGCAGTCTGGGGAGACCAGCAGCACTTAGAACATGCCCGGTAGGTGTTGGGAGATTGAATTGGGGAGGAAATCTAAAGCAGCCCTCACTCTTATTGAAACCCATTCTTCTTTTGTTGTTTCTCAAGCAATCATACTACCATTCCTTCTGTTGTTCTTGTAAAAAAAAAAAAATCTTGGAATCTTCCTAGATTCTTCTCTTTTTTTTCTTTTAAGACAGGGACTCGCTTCGTAGTTCAGGCTGGCCCTGAGCTCACTATGTAGCCCAGGCAAGCCTGGAACTCAGCAATCCTCCTGCCTCTGCCTCCTGAGTGCTGGGATTACAGGTGTGAGCCACCACACCCGGCTAGATTCTTCTCTTTTTTATGATCCCTCATTGAATAACCTCCAAGTGCTGACCACTTCCCCTAATACATGTTCCATCTTTGTTGAAGTCTCTCTTTTTTTTTTTGCCCTGACTACAGTCTTGGTCCCTTTTCTACTACCCTAAACCATTACTGCCCCCACTTGTTTTTGTTCTTGCACTGCAGCTAGAGTGGTCTTTTAAAAACCTATGTCCGCTATCACTTCGTCCTTTGAAGACCTTTAAACATTCTCTTCTTGCTCTTATGAGAAATATCGAAATTCTTCAGACCGCCAACAGGGTCAGCGACTCCTGCTCTAGGCACTGTGACATCTCCAGACTCACCTGACATGGTGCGGCCCCTGAGTCTCTGTTTTCTGGGCCTAAGGCCTTCTGAAACTTGATTCCAAGGAAATATTTGTAGGCACTTTAAAGATATAAATCAGTGCATAGTTAAGCCAGGGGATAATAAACAGTCATTAGCTGAAGCATAGCAATATTGGACCCAGAAATTTTTATTACTGTTTAAAAAGTGATTGTCCAGCAGGACACCAACAACATAAAAGTTCTATTAATTAGTGTTCATAGCGAGTAATTTCTCTATTTCCTCTCCAGTCACTTGAAATACTCTGTCATTGTTAAAAATCATATATCTATGTATGTATGTATATAAATCTATATATTTATACTGTTTTAACAGGGGCTTTATGCAGGTTTTTTCTTGTAAGACTTTAGAGTGTGACAGCATGATTTCAGCATCATAATTCAATGCCACTCTTCTTCAAATCACACATTTTCATATAGATTCCGAAGTGATACAGCATTGGGAGCCTTGAAACTGAAATTTCCAAAAGCATATCTTCCCTTTTTTCCCTAACTGGAAGATAACAGATTGCTATCCTCTCAGAAAAACAGGTCCCTCTTAACAAAGAACAAGGGCGATACTTTTGCCAAGTTCCTCCATTTTCTCAAATTTTTATGGATAAACCAAGCACTTGACATTTGCCCTCTTCCTATCAGATGACTCAGAGTTCTGTTTCAGAGCTCTACATCTCCAAGCCCTTGTCCCACGAGGAATCTCACCCACACCAAGTATCCGTTCTCTGGCAGAACTTTAATGAGCTTTAGGGGGTGATATGTCTGTGCAATATTCTATGGGTATCACAAACCAAGTGGGTAGAAGGTTTGTATCTCTGCTTTTCTATTCTCAGCATCCTAAAGTCCTCAGAAACTGAACAAGCAGTGGTGGCAGCTTGCCATTAGGCGGCCTCATCTCCTCTTTCTTCATCATTTCCTGGCTGATACGATGATTTTCTTAGCTGTAGATAAGGTCTTGCTCTTCCCAGGCAGGAAATATTTAAAGGGCCTTGATCTCTTGGCTGTCAGGAGTTCCTGGAAAGTGGCCTATTGGCTTGTATGACTTTGGAAAATATCTTGGTGCCTGCCCAACTCTAAGGCTGGGGGTCCCAGTGTACTGCTCCATACACTGCCACTTACTCCTCTGGGACGTCCAGTTCTGACAATGAGTCTCCTGCATTTGCTCTGACTTTGAGGTCTGGCCCTCTTTTGTTCCTGTTAGTTCTACTACTTGAGAACTGATGATTCGCTCTGCGTTCACAAGTCTGAGGCCGTGATCCCTAGTGTGCTTATACAGACAGCCTGATGCAAGCTGTCAATCTCTCTAAACTTACAACATGGACTGTTAGGGCTGATTACTTGCTGGCAGCAGCTACAGTCTTAAGCCGTGTTTCCTTCTGTCTCCCAGGTAGTTCCATCCTGTCAGCCCCAGAACCAGCACAGAATTGGTCTCCTAAGGCCAGGCCTACATTCCTACATGGGCTAATATCAGATTAATTCCACTGTTTACTGTTCTGAACTGCTAAGAATAAACATTTGATGTGTCCCTGACATATCCCCAGCTATACCATTAATATCCAGTGCACAAGAATATTTCATTCTACACCAAAACTGTATCACCAATTATCTCTGTAGTGCACTTACTCTTGTCATAGCAAATAAACCCTAAAACAATGTGAGAATCATGTGGATATGGTGGTAGCTTTCTCAAATAATCAGTTTTTAGTAAATGTAGAATCATTCACTGTCCTAGTTTGCTCAGATCTCATCCAATTTTAGCACCAAAAGTCCTGTGAACCTAGAAAAATGAGCTAATATGTATCACTGGTTTAATATGCATAATAGAAAAGGACTCAATCATAGCTGTATAAAACTATAACGATGATTGTGTCATTAATTACAGCTTCTACCTGCCAATTTATCACACTGTAACTACACAGTGCTTTCTGAAAAAGAACCCTTTGTTTGCTTTTACTTGTTTGAAATGCTGGGGACTAAACCCAGAACTTCATGTATGATATACAAGTATTCTATTACTGAAACACATTTCCTAGATCGCTCAAAAAACTTTTGCGACAGAATTTCACGAAGGCACCAGTCTGGCCTCAGACTTGTCATCTTTCTTCCTCAGCCTCCCGGATAGCTGGAATTACAGAGGTACCCCAGTATATTCTGTTAAGAAGAACCTCTTCAAAGAATCCTTTCTCTTTTTCTAATTTGAGTTTATCGGTACATTTTAGGTATACACTATGATAGCGTTTATCATTGAAAATTTGTACCTGTACGTGATGTATCTTGATTCTTATTTTTTCCATTCACCTGACTCCCTACAACCCCCACCTTCCCATATACATAAGCTTTGTTTTTGTTTCTCCCCCCCCTTTTTATCTTCAAATTTTTCTTCCTCTTCTTTGCTTTCCCGTACGCTTACCCCAGGTCCCTTCCCCTTTGAAGATTTTCTTTCTATTTCATAATACCTATTATATATTTTGGACCTCATTTACACTTTGAGTTTCTCACACTAGAAGAATAATATGGTATTTACACATTTTTCCTCTTTAGCTCATTTATGAGGATGGCCTCATGGTGTATCCATTTAGCTATAAATGTCTCAAGTTTATCTTCCTTTGTGATTGTGTAGTACTCCACTTTATTTATGTCTTTAAAAATTCATGTCTTCTTCATGCACTCACCAGCTGATGGGTTTCTGAGCTGTTTCTAAGATTTAGCTACTACAAATTCTGCTGATATAAACAAAAGAATATTTTCTATTCCTCCACATGACACTTTGTGTTCCTAAGACTTCCATTAACACTGTGGTCTGGGCTAAGTAGATCATCCTGCCACAGTGACCCCGGCTCCACGAGCGTGCCTTTTATCCAAGCCCACCAAGTCTCCGATGGTGCTGCCCAAGGCGTTGTAGTGGCCCTTTGTCTCTGTTCTGCCGCAAAGGTTTTAAGAGCTTAAACCAATTAGGAACACAAACTCAAATGCTTGGTGTAGCCAAAAATATACAGAGTTCGTTGTTTTTCCTATTCAGCAGGACTTGAGTCTTAACTGGCTAAATATATATTGAAATTTTCCATAAGAATAAAGTATACTCCATGTTTCCCAAACATACTTGATCTTGGATGTCTTCAGAGGAATAAAATTACAAATGCATTTCATGTCTGGCTTCTGTACAGCAAGTGCTTACCTGTTAGGAGTATTGTAAGAAATTAGAAGCTTAGATATAAAAGGAATCTGTCATCCTACGCCAAAAGTTCACAGGACAATCTCACTCTAATGGCCATAGTTTCACAAGATATTAATAGGAGAAGGCAAAAAGTAAAACAAGAAGACCATGAATGACACTATTTGAGGAAAGGTGTTACAAAAAATCATGAATCATCTCTTGCCTATCATTTCAGAGACCCTTTCCTTTGAGAATTAGTATTTTGGCCATCTTAAACTTTATCAAATGACCTCTTAGCAGATACTAGGTAATAAGAAAAAATAAAGAAAAGAAGAAAAATGTATGTTCTGAAACTCATGACTTATATTAGTACAGTAAAGTCTCCCTTTTGGTAAAAAGCCATACAGAAGTTAGAAAGAAGAGGCCTAAGGCAGTAAAGATATAGCTGGATTATACACTTCATTCAACAAATGAAAAGAGATGAGAGGGTTAGAGGCTCACTTGTGAAAATCCTGAGCCAACTACTCTATTTGGGGAGAAAATTTCCAAAATTATACCCAGTCTCATCTCACAGACTAATATACTCTAGAAGAGTAAACTTCTATCCACATTCATCAAGCATATTTCCCTATTGGCTGTATTTTAAGAGGTACATGTCTTTGGAGATATGATTCTGTTTCAGTAAAAAGAATTTCAATTCTTGTCTGCTATGTTGTACCAAGAATATCATTTCCCTTCATGAGACTTCAGTTTTCTCTGGAAAACAAGGGTAATCATAGTAATTACACCCTTTTCTAAGCTGATTATAAGAATCAATTTGGTAAGTCATAGAAAGAGCCCTAGTATGCTGTCACCTCTCTGAGTCTACACATCAGGGTTGTCTTGCCCTTCAGGGTGTTTTCAGCATTGTCTCAAGGTCTGGCATCTGATGGACATTCAATATATTTTTGTTGAAATGAATAAGTTAGTATTTTACAAACATGAAAACGTGGGCACATTTTGTTTGGCTTTAGTTCATTTCTTTGTCCAGTTTAGCAGTGTTTCATAGCAATGTTCTAGGGCCTTCAGGTTTAATTGCATCCACTCCCAATACTATTTCATTTAGAAAGCACATTCAAATAAAAAATAGATGACGTCATCATCTTAGGAAACTGGCCAGCCCTTCCCAGGACAGTTTGTGTCCTCAGACTATTAAAAAATAATGTTATTTAGTATTTACTGGACACTTACTGTTCATTGAGCTTCACCTCCTACAGTTCCTTATGAAATGACTGCTATTATTATCACAACTCTTCTGTGGATGAGAAAACTAAGGTGCAAAGACTTAAGTAACTTCCTGAAGAACACAAAGATAGAATTCAAAACTGACCAATAGCCTCCATGGTCTCATCATCGATTCTATCTTGTTGCTTCTCACAGTTCTTGATGTTGCTTATATTTTTCACTAAAGAAGACTTTGCCATGGACCAGCACTGATTTGAAATTCTAAGTAACTGATTATATATATTTTTTTTCCCTTGAGAATTTGCTATAACTATCTTCCATCTGAAGTCCTGCAGGTGTTTCTACAACTTGCCATAAAAATGAGAAGCTCTGTGTGAAGGATAAAAACACGGGGAAAGAAAAATAAATACAGAGATACATTCCTCTTTGTAGAGCAAAATGAAAATCAGAAATATGTGCCAAGTAGAGATGAAAGCTATTCGGTTAGGCAGAGAAACACACTCCAAGCAACTTTGGAAAGAATTGAGTCATGTGCTAGTCACTGAGTTCTGGTGGAAAGCCTTATACATGTCTACTTATCAGATGGATAACTTTGCCAGTAGATAACTTGCAAATGCTACCATCTAGACCTCACAAGAGTGAAATGAGAGAAGTCATTTTAAGTGGAACAGGGAGTCATGTTAAGTGGAACAGGGAATTTAAGTGAAACTGAGCTATGTATATATAGAGAGAGGTTCATGAACTAATCTGGGAAGAGACAGAGCAACATATAATCTATCCTTCCTCTTAAGAGTGAGCTTCATCAGCAACAGTTAGGGTTTTCAGAGTGGATATTTCCCTTTTGTCTCTGGGTCCAGGTTCTGGACAAGAGAGGGGCCCAGGCTCTGTCAGATTCTGCAAATAGAAGGTAGAAGAGGCCCCTTGAAGGCAGAAAGAGGAGATGGACTTGTTCCTGCCAGCACATATCTCAGAACCACCAGCTACCATCATGGCCCCATCCCAGAAGAACAGACTCCCAACTCAGCAGTCGCTCTGGGTATTAAAGTTCAGCTAATTCCAATTCTTTCTTTCTGAAGTAGAGTAGCAGCTGCTGCTTGTCGGTACTGCTGGGTTGTCTTCTGCCTTTTCAAGTCCCATGATGTCACCTGAAGTCTCAGTAATAATATCTTCATGACAATATCTGGTGTGGTTTCTGTTTTTCCTGCTCAGCTTTGGTAGAACAATGACTGTATCTGCATCTCCAATTCTTTAATACTGGCTCTAGATTCTTCCACGTAGGATTTGCAGAGCTGAATTATTATTGAGGTTTTTTAATGTGTATGTTTTCACTTTTCACTCAGGAGAACTGGAAGCACAGAGAAAAGTATATCGTGCTTGGACTCAGAAAGAAACAGTTAAGATCTGATTCTTCCATTGTACAACATCAGCGATTTTCAGCAAATTATTTAAAGTCTGTATATTACTTTCTAACCTATAAAACTGTGACAATGATACTTGCCTCAGAGTGATCTGGAGAGGATATAATGAATAACACATACACAAAGTGCCTAAAGGCACTCAGTATAAATAGGCACTCATTACAAGGCTATATTTTGTGTACCCATAAATAATTGCCTTAACACAGGTTTGTACACAATATATAGTTGGTGGTGAGAACGATGATTTAAGATTTGAGTGTGTCTATGTACCATGCCACTTGATGCTGGTTTGTACATGGCAGCACTCAATGAGACTCTATTGATAAATGTGTTTGAACAATTTGATTAACAGCAAAGTTTTCATTCATTTATTGCATTTCCTAAGAAATAGATTGATGTTCTGTCTGGGAGGAACTCCAGAGCCTGCTGTCTGACTGAAGCCTGTCTCACTTTCATGAGGTCACTGCTCATGGACCAAGGATGGGTACAATATATTTGGAACAAATGTTCTGTGGTACATCCAAGTGTTTCTATTGAGAGGAAACAAGTGAAACTCCTTCTGGGTGATGTTCTTTGAGGGACAGGGGAAAGCTTGTGGTTTTCGTTACTGACTAATCAGACTTTGGATGAAAGTAGCAAACACAATGTCAGCTAAGAAATTGCAAACAACTCTGGCAATAGTCTGCATTCAGAGTGGATCAGCAGAATACAAATTCCTGCAGCCCCTCAGAGTGTCCTTGAAGGGCCCATGAGGCACACCTGCATGTTTAATCCTGGAGAATGAACAAAATAGATGAGGTGTCTGAGGAAGGAGCACTGTGGGATCCAGCAGCCTCTGCTGCCTTCAGCAGAGTGCAAGAATGTTTTATTGTCCCTGCAGTTGCCTTCCTCAGATAAGGCCTGTCACACTAAAGATAAGTAACTAGTTCTTGAAGAGTTTGCGGGGAGCTTTCTTATTTGTCCACTTAGTCTTTAGAATATATTTATACTGAGGAACAACTACAGACACCGAGGACACTTACATTTACGTTTATAATGTGTGACTTTAAATTAAAAAAAATATATATATATTACAATAGAAAAACATATTACCCTAGTCCCCTTCAAAGTACTCTCCCTTCCTTGGAACACACTTATTCTATCCTTCCTGCCATTTTCTGAAGCACCTACCCTAATGCTTCACACACCGAAGATACCTCTATGCGTGTATGTGTTTGTGTGTATTGAATGATCATCTTCCTGAAGATTATCTATATGGCAAAGTTTCCTATATCGCTGAATTTTTGGAGACTCTGACTCAGCTTTTGGGTAGCTTCTATCTCCCAAGGAGCTGAATTTCGGTAACAGTTATTATTACTCTTGAAATGTCTATTGCTGGCTCAGTGGTATTAAGTATGGTTTTCGTGTAGTATGTAAATACAGAGTAAGAAAATGAGGCAAAATCTTGAAGTTTGTTTCAAATGCCTGAAATGTTTCACTTCTCACAGCCAAAGAAGTTGAAACTTCAGAGAAATAATCAAGAATACCTCTTGAATTTGCCTTTTAATACCCTCCGGATGAATCCTAAGTAATGACCTCTTGTTTTGGCTTGTCAGGTCAACTTAATAAAAAAAATCACTTGGAAACTCAGAACTTCACTCCATTTTTTTAAAACGGCACACTGCCAAAGAATTCGTAGCAGAGCCCAGAGAAGTGAGAGCTGCGCTTGTTCTCTGACATTTAAAAGTCTACCTGATCTCTTCAGCACACGGATCTTGAATACTTAGTAATGTGCTGAAATTTCCAGCACTGCTGCCTGCTTCGGCACTTTAATTCCTGGGATTGCCAGGATTCCTCATTAGCATTTAAATGGACAACCAAGCTCTACAGACACCTCATGACATATGTCATGCTGTAACTGGCTTCAGTTCCTTCAGGGGCTGTGCAGTTTCTTTGCCTTTTCTGATGTTCTAACTTCTCTTTCAACTTTTGCCTTTGTGGATTTGGGATGATCAGTTATCTGCAAGATTTATAACCAACAACTTTGATGTTGGACAGACGAATGGTGTCAACATTCTACAACTGGAGAAAACTATCTCCTTTAGGACGTGATGCTGATTTTTTTCTCTCTGTTGACTACTTGTTCTAATAGAATAAAGCAAACTTCAATTTCCCCGAGTTCTATTTAAAGGAGGAATTTTATAGCAGACCTGACTCCAAGTTGTGACTTAATTTGGTACAATATCCCTAACTTAACTGAATTACCATGCAGGCTCAAGAAAGGCTCGCTCTGCACATAGTGAAAACTCACCGCTGCTTGCGTCTAGCAGAACCACAAAGTACTAACTACTAGAGTGTTTTCATTTGAATATGAGCATCCACCTTGAAATTTCGCTTAAATCATGTACCTACAAGTCATCAAAGACTCTATCTTGGAGCTCCTAAGAATAAAAAGGATGTTTTCCATCAATATTTCTGGATAAACTCATATTCTATCAATTTAACAAAGGACACAAGAGAGAGAAAAGTGGTGAGCTAAGTGCCATACAAGTATAATTACACCTCTGTAAATAGTGAGGTGCTTCCTGGGGCACTGTGTGAAGCACCTCACTATGATCATTTTCATGACAGCATCTAGAGCTGAGCTGCCTTATATGATATATATAGCCACATGTCATATGTGGCTATTTAAATTTCAGTTATTAAATTGAAAATTCAGTTTCTCAATTGCACTGTTCACATTTCACATGCACACTAGCTATTTGAGGCTATTGTATCAGACAGTGTACATATAGAACATTTTGATCATTGCAGAAAATCGTACTGGATATGGCTTGTCTAAGAGCTTTAGGATTTAGATGGACCTCAGGAAGCGCAGCCAGCCATCCTGATTGTCCCAGGGAACACTGGAAGAGTTTGTCATTTTTAAGAGGACATTTAATCCAGACTTCCCTTCTGCCTAGTTTTAACTTTGAATATTTCTGCACCTGCTAGTCAAGTGACATTAATTATGTGGTAAAGCAGGCAGTGTTTAAAGAGCTCTTGTAGAAGATTAAGCTAAAACAATAAACAGTAACTTGATTTCTGATTTTCATCACAACATGAAAGCAAGGTACAGGAGCAAGGCACACTCTTCAGGCAATGATGATAAAATGGTGGAAGAAGCTCATTTCAAATACAGCCTACAAAATTAGAAACAAACTGACTTCTTCACCTTATCCAAAGGCTGGTATCCAAGGCTCACGTTTCTTAGAGATGACTGATGTATTTACTGAAAAAATCCAGGTTTCATCTCATATTAATAGGCATAGCTCTGTTGAACTATTTTTCATCCAAAGAAATAAGCATATATTTGGACTGAATTTAAAAACCTAGAGTTCTCCCAGTCCAGGCCGAGTTTGAAGGTACAGGGCCTAAAGCCTAAAGTGCCGATAGGATTTTTACAAGATTCCCAATAGGAGGCTGGGTCCCGCGTCTCTTTAAAAAAAAAAAAAAGCCAAGAAGCAAAATCACAATCTAAATTCCTGCAAGGAGTTAATGGTGTTTCAACAGAATGTTTAATTTGTATTATTTATCTCTACTTGTTTAGTTGTTTTTAAAAAAAACTATTTTGATATATTTTTGATATTGCTGAAGGAGCTTCCTATTGAGAAAGTTACTAAGAGTTGTAGTATTAATAAACATGGCTCGAAGAACATTCTGAATTAACAGCATATTGGTTAGGAAAATGAGTTCGTGTTTCAGGTGGCAGATGGAAGGCAGAACTATTCTGATCTGATTTTACATCAGCGTGTGAAAGTAGGTGGGGGAGTAGTTAACGAAAAGAGTATAACAAATACTGTTAACAGGGAACTGAAGTCTGAGTTAGGTAAGAACAGAGAAAAACGACATCTAGTACTCCTCGGATCTCACTAAAATTCAGGCATTAAACAGAAACAGATAGACAAGGGCAAAGGTCTCTCTTCCTCTGGGTGGTGCTGACCAAGTTTTTCACCTCAAAGTCATCTCACCAATGAAAAACAGAAGTTAGAACAGAACCTACCAGAGGATGGTGGGTAGGATGTGTAAAGTTCTTCAAACAATGCCTGACCTATTTGGTGCTCAATAAAAACTATTATCATTAAATTATATACTAAGTTTTAAGTTTTCAGGTCCAGATACAATTATATTCTCAGATAATAACAACTTGAAAAATATCTATTGTATAAAGAATATATAAATTCCCCTAAAGTTTGCACTTGTAATGTAAGATTGCTGCCTTGAATAACAAAAAAAAACCACCCTCATTCAGACACTTGCTAAACCAGTGCTTCACAAAGCTCTGTCATTTGAATAGCACCTGTGTGAGTCCCTTGTTTTCATTCCTGTAACAAATTACCATAAATAGATGGCATAAAACAAAACAAATTTATTCTCAATCAAACAATCATCTCCTTGAACTACAGGGTCCATCCTCTCATAATTAAGACCAGTGTGGAGATCAGAAGTTTGAAAATGAACCAGATGGGACTAAAACAAGAATCTGGGCAGGACTGGCTCCTTCTGGGCCTTTGAGGGAGAAGCCATTGTGCACGGAACGTTCATGCCCCTTCTTTACATCTGTCCAGTACCTGGTTTCCTTCTACTGGTTTGTCTTTGTTCCTCCTGCCTCTCTTATAAAACACCCAGCCAATCCAGGATAACTCATGCCATCACCAGATTCTTAATTAACTTACGCCTCCACTCACCCTTTCCCCTTATAGGACAAAACCCACAGGCTCCATGACTGGTATATGTCTTTGGGGTCAATATCTAAGCTTTCACACCATTCTTGCCATTTTTTTAAAAACCATATTTGCTTGCCAGTAATACTATTATTTAGTATTTGTTTTAATAACTTTACAGTGAACTCATAACTTCAGTGGGCAAGTCCTATTTTATTTATTTCTTCATTTATTTTTGTTTGACTTTTTTGAGACAGGATCTCACTGTGTATTCCAGGCTGGTTTTTAACGCACTGTACAGCCCAGGCTGGCCTCAAACTCATGACAATCTTTCTACCTCAGCCTCCTGAGTTCTGGGATTACAGGCACGCACCCCCATGCCTGGCTCAGGTTATATTTTTTGCACAATTAAATTAACATTCTAATTGATAAAATAAAGAAGTGTATTTGATCCTCTATCACCTCTAGGCCAGTTGTGGCAAAGCTGTAGCACTCATGCTGTTTCTCTTTCAAGGAAAGAGATGTTAACTTATGAGTTGTTTTTTTCTAAACTAAAACCTCACTGTACATGTTTAATTGCTATGTTGGCATTTCATGACAAATAAGGGGATTTGTCTCTGAAAGGTTTGGCATCACTGCTCAGGAAATGTTGCTTGTAAATTCTACTGTGAATTGATCATCATCAAAGACTGGTCAAAGATTTCCCTACAACATTCAATAATTAAGAAAGAGTAGCCTGATCTAATGAATAAGTTTATTAAATTCTTTTGTGGATTATTTGATTTCTCAGCTTTATTTTTAATCTTGGAGGGTTTGGCTTCTGAATCATATTTTAAAGCCAGCTATAGAAAGCACTTGACCCAGTTATAGTCTAATGCTGAGTCCTCTGCCATTAGGGAGGAGCAGTGTGAGAATTACCTTTCTGAACTGCATTTCTTACTTACTGTCACTGGAAATGTGATCCTTTGTATGGAAGTGGATACACTATCATTGAGTTTAGTTTCAACCCAAACAATGGCCCCAAATTTAACCTTGCCTTTTTTTTAATCATAAAAAGAAAAAGAATAGAGTCTAAGTGCTTCTTTTTGTCTAAGGTGCTAAACACAATCTAATTCAAGGTGAAATAAAATCAGATCACCCCTGGGACACTGGCACCAAAATTCCCAGAGACTTCATGTAAAGAATGTCCTCCCGAGACCTATGTGTCAAATCTTCTTTAAAGTAATAATTTGAAAGTTCTAAGGTAAAAGAACCTAGATAGATTTGAATATTTTATATATTTTTATAATATTTTAAACAGATTCCTGAACTCTAAACTATATGTATTATTTAAAATAATTATGGTGGGTGTGTGAGAATGCGCCTGTCAGTCTTCTAATAGAGAGGGCTGGATGAGAGTCCCAGTTGCCTGCCTCTGAGACTGTCCCTGCATTGTTTCAGACCACAGATCCCAGGGCTACTCCCAGGAGGGTGCTGAGTGCAGTGGAGACAATAAGAAGGGGAGAGGTGGGACTCCTACAGTCACCCTGGACTTGAGAACTCCTGGTCAGCCCTGTGGCCCCCTCCTTAGATGACATGATCATGTGGGACACTAGCATCTGCCTGTCCTCCGCCTCTCATTCCTTTGCTTTCACCGTGGGCAGAAGCTCAGGCTCAGCTCTAGCCGTCTGAGCGTGTACACCCAGGAGTCCTCAGGCTCTCAGCTCCGTGAATACAGTGACTTAACGACTCAGAATCATCAGGCTCTCTTGCTCTAGTTTTCCTACTTGAAGGCAGTTGTGCATCTAATGTCTTGTTGCACCACACGGCCTGGCTATATCTTGAAAAGGAGGAGGCCTAAAACATAGCCTTGTCCTGGTGCTGTGTGTTGTAGCAGATTCCTGTAAAATTCTGATGCAAGTTCTCCAGTGGAACCAACAGTGGCTTGTACTTTATCTACATCAATGTAGTATATTTAGCCAAGTAGGCCATCAAGACTGCTGATAGGATGATGAATGGTGAAAATGCACTTCAGCAGCCAGTACAGCTGTGTGCATGTGTGCGTGCGTGCGTGCGTGCGTGTGCGTGCGTGCGTGTGTGTGTGTGTGAGATGAGACAGAATATAGAGGACTAGAATGACAACAGCGCTGCGGTGAGAAGCAGTTGAGATGGGAGCTTGCTGACAATTCATTTAGTACGTGAGGGAAACCGCAATAGTATTGAAAATGAGAAAACTGCTGGCAAAGACATGACAGAATGGAAAATCTGACCTGAAATTTTTTATTGAAAAGACTGAGTTCCGTGTGCAATACCCAACTGGAAGCCAGAATGAAACCAATTTTAGTCATTCAGAATTTTAGCCACCACTTCAGAACTGGTAGAAGGTGCGTTTGTAGTGACAGGAATATAATATTCATTTCCAAGTATTATAGGTTCTGACAAAGGGGAAATGTCTTATGTTATAGCAACTCCATGCATTTTTTTTTTAAATCTCAGGGGTTTTTTTTGCAGTTCTGATTTTAACATATATATAAATATATATATATATATGGATAGATAGATATAGATATATGTATGTATATATATCTATATATATGCATAAGCAGTCTTGTAAAGTATATGTTCATAATAACATGCTAATCCTTAGGAATAAAATATTCACCACACATATGTTATTATACACAATGGCCACCTTTCAGAATTATAGATGATACTTGTAGAGAGTCAGGGCTATTACAAGATCCATTTTACTAACTTTGTCTTTTGGTCTAGAAAATGTTTAAGTGGTCAAAAGTGAGACACTGGTGCTGAGCATGATTAGCTGCACATGATACTCAAGAACCAGCTCATTTTTAATAAAATATGTGAATCTAGATGCTGTTGTATATAAATTATGCTTGTTTTATGGTAAAAATAACTATTCTTATAAAGTATAACATGGCTTAAAATATTTCTCCTAAGTCTCTTAAAGGGTCATTGAAGGAAATGTCATTTAAAGAGGGATGGAGGGTTGAGAAATAGAAAAGGCTATGGAGGCATGGAATTATTTTCCCTTTAGTTTTAACTTTGTTTCTTTTTAGATGTTAGCATGACAACAACTGTAGAACAGGTGCATATTAGAAAGGAGAGGGCAGGATATAGAAAAAAATTCATAAATCTTACGAGAATTCTTTTATATATAAATAACAAACACACCCTACTACAAAGGCCTTTAACTATGATTTCATTTCTAACTCAGAATTTTTTTTCTTTTTTTTTTTTGCTTTTTGGAGACAGGGTCTCGCTTTGTAGTTCAGGCTGGCCCTGAGCTCACTATGGCGCCCAGGCAAGCCGCCGCGAACTCAGCAATCCTCCTGTCTCTACCTCCCGAGTGCTGGGATTACAGGCATGAGCCACCATGTCCAGCATTGTGGTATGTGGTGTTGTTGATGAGTGTGTCTCCACGCCCAGCATTATATGTGGTTACTGGGGATCAAACTCAGGTCCTTGCGCTTGTGAGGCAGGCACTGGAACCACTGAGCTAACCCTCCGGCCCCTAACTCAAAAATTTTATAACTCAGAAATGAAATTGCAATAAAACTCTATTTGTATCATGTATTTCTTCTGATGGTTAAAAAGTCTATAGCCCCTTTAGTGAGTGCTTCTATTGGACAACAGTACAAAGCTTCAAGTTTGTATCTTACTGAATTATTCTGAACTCCCCAAAGATACTGGTATCAAAGAGAGTAACAGCTGGGCTGGGTGGCATGAACCTGTAATCTTACCTACTTGAAAAGATGAGGCAGGAAAATTGTAAGTTTGAAGCCAGCCTAGGCAACTTAGCAAGACCCTAACACGATAAAAACGTTTTAAAAGGGCTGAGGGGCCAGGGATTTAGCTTAGTGGTTCCAGCCCCTGCCTAGCAACCACAAGGTCATGGGTTCAATTCCTGGTTAAAAGAAGGGCTGAGAATATAGCTTAGCGGTGACACATCTGATTATCATGTACAAGGTCCTGAGTTCAATCGTCAGGACTGGGCAGAGAGAGAGACAAAGACAGAGAGGCATTTGGGAAGAGAAAGGAGAATGACTAGTCAAGACAGCAGTAATGGGTTTTAGATTTAGGTACATGTCAAAGTCAGACTGAAGTTGCTTTCAAGGAGATAGCAGCCTGGAAACATCAGTAAAATATCACTTCTATAAAGGGTACAAAGTAGCAAGAACACAGTTAGAATTTTGAACTATCTATACTTAAATAGTTTCTGGAGACTCTATACCACCAACAGTCATAGAAATGGAAAGTAACAGCCAACACAACAAAAATGTAGGGTCTTTTTTCATTTTTAAACCCTTTAGGAAAATGATCTCATTATACAGATAATCATTAGCACTTCAAAATGGCCATATAATTAGTGATAATGCCCAGATAATTAATACTCAATTTTAATGCTATCATTGGTCAATTCCATTTTAACAACCATACTGTGACTTACTATTAACATAGCTAGAGTAAATGTTCTCCTTTATGCCATAAATTCATATTTATTTTTTATAAATATAACTCATAAGACACTGACAAGATACTTTTAAGGCTTACAAGTAAGAATGGATGACCTCTAAGGGTTTTCTGAGATGCAAAATTCATAGTGTCTATTAGATGCAAAAGACCTTCTCACAGGAAGTGTCTTCTCATAGAAAACCCACAATGGGGATCTCAGATTTGGGGCAAAATAATGTTTTTCCTTCACTTTAGGCAAATATTAAACAGTTGAAAAAGTTTTCAGGCATTAGATAACAGACACCACAAAATCTGAATCTTCAGGAGAAGGGACACAAACAAGATGGACCATAAGACTGCACCTGCTTACTACCTAGTGACAGGGTCCAGGACACAGAGCAGAAATAGGACAGAAGGAGAATCATAGTGTCACAGGGCTGATTATACAGAGATCAGAGGTCAAGGAGTTCAAGGTGACTAAGGTACCTAGGATTTATGGAGCAAAGAGGGTCGGAGGGAGGAGAAGAAGAAAAGGAGAAAGAGGAAGGAAGGGAAGGAGAGGACAAGGGAAGTGAGAGGGAGAAAGAGAAGATGACAGAGAGACAGAGACAGAGACAGAGAGACAGAGAGAGAGAGAGAGATTGAGAAACTAGAGAAACCCACATAGGATTCTTTCTGCTTTTCCAGCTCTGTACTAATCAGTACATATATGTGAAGAAACTATGCAAGGCTCTGGGGAGAAGAGCCATGAAAGGTGTATAGATCAAGAGGAACCCCCCGAGTCCCAAAGAAATGACTGTTTTCCTTCTACTATGCATGCAGGAAGTGAGTTATCCCACCTTTCTCACTGTCTGCATCCTATATTTCAAGTATGGTCCAGTTCAAACCCTCTCTCTCCTTTGACAACTGCTTCCTTCCTTGAGTACCACACCTTTATTGTACCACTGAATCTATTCCAATTTGCACTGCACTGAACTGTTCCTGTATTACATCAAAATCTCAATAGAGGATAATTTCCCTATGGGTAGAGCCAATATTTAATTCCTCTTCGTAGATTTCTATACAGCTGAGCATATATACAATAATAAATATTCAGGATTAACCGTGTTTCTGGTACTATGCCAAACATTTCATTTTTACATTTAATTCTCCCCAGAAGTCTTAAGGGAGGAACTACAATTAGCCATTCATCAAGTGAAGTAACGTAAGCACAGAGAAATTGCATTAGAGGAGTAAGGTGGGCTCAAACTGATTATGTGCATATGATTCTATTGCTTATGCTATTAATTAACAATATGTGAAATGACTGAACACATTGCTTTGTGAGAAACACATATGCATGTCCTTTCTTTATTGCCCCAAATTCCTGGGGAAACCTGAAAATTCATTTGGAAATCACATATTTCTAAAAGAGAATCGGTTTTCTGACATTTTCTCTAATTTGTAACAGGAACCTTGATATGATCAGGAAAGCATCACAAAATACATGTAGTCAAATGAATTGTTCAGGCAAACAAATTACTCAAGCATGTCTGACATTTCTGTCTCATTCCTGCCTTTGGTAGGATTTGAGTGTCACCCTGTTGACTTTTTGGCTACTACCTCAGATTCCAGCTAAAGGGAGGCATAGTTGTTATTTATTGCATTTCAGCAATCTATAAAGATCAACATTAGTGTAAAATTTCAGAACAGTCTGTGAACTTTTAGTGTGAAATGGAATTATGGAATTATTTTGCTTCTTGTCTTTCTCTCTAATCTCAGTGCATTCAGTTTTAAAAAGGTATAGGAAGGGAAGTAGAATGGGCCCTGTCTGAGGTACTTTAATTTTAAATTCTTTAATCAGGTAGGTATACAAACTTTCTGGATAGAACCTTACTGAATTTTTAAAAATCAGCCATTTAAATTTCAAAAGGTTGGGCCATTCAAGAATAATAAAGGCCATTTGTCTTTCTGTAGCTTATAGTGGAGAAAACCGGAAAGTCCCAATTCTGACAAAGAAACTATCCCAAAAAGGATAATGTCAAAAAAAAAATCCAAATACATATACAGTGGACCTTTGATTTACAAACTTGATTAGCTCCTGAGGGTTGGTTGTAACTAAGTCAACAAAACTTGAGATCTGGATGTTTACCTGGGTACACTCTATAGATAACAAGAGGCAGATCCACCTTCTATTAACCTAATTAACTCAAGTTGCTCATGCATCCGTCTGGTCTCAGCTTGAGGGCCCACTGTATTTAAAATATAGAAAGGACAGATTTTTACTGCTATTTGTTCTACAAAAATACAAGTGTGTGTCTGAAGGAAATAATAATTTTGATCAATATTCAGTGGAAATTAAAAGCAATCATAATCCCTGATTCTTTCAAATATGACCCAATGATCAGAAGGCATTGGAAATGATTACATTTTAACCAGAAACACATTTCTGCCCAGAACGGAGCTTCAAAGCATGAAAGAGGCACAGGGGTGGCCCCTGTTTTTGTTCCCTTCTGGGGATTTAATTTGAACTTTAGTGCTTATTCTGCCAGACCTCTGGCTGTGCAGAGATGCAGAGAGTCAAAGTCAGCATATTTTTTCTACACTGTTTCATGCAAAAAAAATTAAATTGCACCAATTACCATGTTTGAATTTTGTAGAATGGTCTTATTTAAATCAATTATACGGTGAACAAAAGTATTTGTAAAATTCACAGTTCAGAGTTAGTATGGCTTTATCCCAGAGCACTGAAAAAGTAATTGATTAGGAGTTGTCCTAAAGGAAATTAACGTGTATAATGCGAAAGAGGGTAGGGTGATTAAGTGAAGGTTTTTTTTTTTTAAATTTATGAAACATATCCCATTGAAAGTCTTCCATTGGAACTATTTCTTCTAATCCCCCCAAAATGCTCATCTTTTCCCGATATTCAGTTAGTGCTTCTGGGATGATGTCATCAATGATGATAAGGACAAAAGCAGAGAAAAATTCACGCTTCTTGCCAAGGATTAGTCATGGAAAGCACCTGAGGCTGGTGTAGTCACGTGGACTTTTCCAGCTCCCGGCCCTGGGAATTTCCATTTTCTGTGGTCAAGAGAAAACAGGAAAGTTACAATGCCTTGGTGAAAAAGAAAAGAGAATGGCTTTGAGGATCCTAAACCTTACTATGTTTGATGTGAAATGCAGTTCTTTTAATTTGCTTAGTTTACATTGTTCATGATTCTTGGGAACTTATGAATCTGTTTTTAATTCATATACTAAGAATTCTAATAGTTATTCAAAATATTTACAAGTAATATAAACTTTTAAACATCCTAAGTAACGATCATAGCACAGTAAAATATTACTGTTTCTATCCACGGCCACTCAGTGGTTTTGTTACTACCAAAACATTTTCACTGAAATGCTGTATAGCAAAAAGCTGACTGTGAGTCACAGGAGTAAGTCGATGTTCTCAGAAAGCATGTCCCTCCCCTTCGTGTATTTCACTTCATTTCACAAACTCCTGTGTAACTCTTCCTATGTGCCAGGCATTTTACAAATAGTATTTCATGTAAGTCCTCATAGCAGACCATGAGATAGGCACTCTTTTTAACCTGTTTACCAAGAAAGAGACCAAAACTCAGAAAAGCTAAATCACTTGCCCAAGATCACAATCAGAATTATGTAGCCAAGATTTTGAACTCTTTAGTTTGACTCATGTTTCTTAGACACTTTTACAATGCAAAAAAGTAGGCAGCACGCAGAGACCATCAATAAAAGCTGGCTAATGATGAGTGCTTTGAGAACAATGGCAAATTCCAGAGTAAATGATCTACGTTTTGTTACTTAAAGGTGAAGTTTCCTGTTTGCCATATTAAAAAGTAAAATGTTTTAATGTTGCCATGAAATCTCTAGCTGCATATATGGGACAAGAAACATGTACATCAGCCAGCTGTTCTGCAGTCTTTTCTCTTAGCACAAAGTAACACAGTAAATCTTAAAACAGTGCTAGAAGGAATAGCAGGAAAAGGCTGTATATATCACAATATCATTTGTGTAAACACAGACTCATAAAACCGTAGTATACCTTTCACAAGTAGATATTCCAGAAGAGAAAGGATGTACAGAAGACACACTAGAGGAGTTGTTTATGAAAAGAGAGGAATAGGAACAAAGAATAGAGTGAAAGAAAATAAAGAGGGGCTGAGCCTTGTAAGGAGCTTTGATTATGGACTCAGGTTTATAATTAAGTTAACCTCCTAATCCTCAGGTATGAAGCAGACGAACAGCATGTAACTCTCTAACCACTTACCCCTGCATATATGGTGTCTTCTGGTTATGTAGTCATTCATTCAAGTGAACAAGGGTAAGTGAAATTGTTCTCTTTTTTTGTTCGTTTTGTTTTTGTTTCTGAGAGAGGGTCTCCCGGTGTAGTTCAGGCTAGCTTTGAACTCACAAGTTAGCCCAGGAACAATTCTCCTGCCTCAGCCTCCCAAGCGCTAGCCCTGTTTTCTGTGTTACTGTGATGGTTAATTTTCTGTGTCAGCTGGCGTGGGCCACAGGGTGTCTCAACATACACCCCAACATTACTCTGCCCCTGAGAGAGAATATCTGGATGAGATCAACATTTGAACAAGGAGATTGAGTAAGGCAGGTTGCTCTCCCCAGTATGTTTGATTTTCTCAACCTGCTGAAGCCTTGGATAGAACAAGAGGGTGAGGAAGGGGGAATTCTCTCTACCCAGCTGTCTTCTCGTCACTAGTCTCCTGCCCTCAACACTGAACTCAAAGTGAAACTCCACCAGCAAATATTATGGATCTCCAACTTACTAAATGCGGATCTTGGAACTTCTCAGTCTTTGTGACTACACAGGTCAGTTCTTTACTTTTTTTATCATATGTGATTAATAAGTATGAAAATGCGTATAGAGATATAATGCACATTTACATATCTATTACATAATAAAATATTTGTTATATAGAAATTTCATGGATTACATATAATTTATGTATATGTTTAAAATATTGGCTGTGCTTCTCTAAAACCTCGATTAATACACTGATATTCATTGGACTGTTGTATTTTATATTAACTATTAAGGTCTAGGAGGCTGACTCCATGGTAGAGAGCTTGCCAATTCCTCAGGCTGGATCCTCAGCACCACCAAACAGTTCTGTGATTTTTATTAATGATTAACCCTGGACAGCAGTGGTTCTCACATACTTTGGGTTCAGCGAACTTCAAAAAATTACTGATGATCATCAAGAGTTTCTGTTTATGCTAACTTAAAGAGTGTATGCTCTAAAGATGCAGGTTTATATCATCTAAGTCTGTTGGTATTTATCATACTAAAAATTAAGGTTATGAGAACCTGTAGATGTAAATGAGTTCTAGAATGTATGATAGATTTTGTGAAATAGGAAATATTCAAAGGGAATGTGGTAGGGGAAAGTAATGAGGGGAAAGAATAAATATGATTTCAAAAGAAAAAGAAAACATATATACAGGGGGTGGAAAGTTGTAGGGTGAGTAGGGATATGGGTAAAAATGAGAATTAACTCATGCTATATACTGGTACAAATTCCTCAGTATTGAGTGTGATTGTGAGCTGCATATAAAATACCAATGTAGAATTCAATTTAAAAAGATTAAGGTTGAGCCGGGCGTGGTGGCTCACGCCTGTAATCCCAGCACTCGGGAGGCAGAGACAGGAGGACTGCTGAGTTCGAGGCTTGCCTGGACTACATAGTGAGCTCAGAGCCAGCTTGAACTACAAGGCAAGACCCTGTCTCAAAAAAGAAAAAAAAAAACAAAATTCAAAAAAAAAATACAAAGATTAAGGTTGAGAATATTTAAATATGTATTAATTAATTTAAAGGTAGTAATGACAAACTCATGGCATGGCAATAAATAATTCGGGCATTCTGTCTCTCTTAGAAGCTATCTTTCTCTCCATAAACTCTTCCTACTTTAAAATTAATCCTGTTTTTTCTAGAAAGTATGACAGCTTTTATAGAGAGGGAAATTTCCATAGGAAATTTGCTGTGGGAATGTGATGAGGGGAAGGAATAAATATGATACAGAAAGAAAATAAAAGAGCATGTATAAAGGGGGTGAGGAGGTGTGGGTGGGTAGGGATATGGGTAAAAATGAGAATTAACTTGTGTCGTATACTGGTACAAATTCCCCAGTGTTATACATGATTTTGAGATGTACATAAATTGTACCAATAAAGAATTCAATTAAAAAAATTAATCCTGTTTTTAATGAAAAATTTTAACAGAAAATTTTCTTGATTCTCTTTCCTTGATTCTTACGAAGACACTAGGAAATTTATCCACTATGCTTTGTATCATCAGTGCAAATGTGAACATAGTAAATAAGGGATAATATCACAGAATGAGGATCCAAGATTTCATGTCACAGAGTCCTCAGGGGTCCACAGACCACACTAGTGCTGCACAACGTGACATCGATTCCAACATGGCACCTAAACAACTTGCCTCCGAAAATTATCCCAAGAAACTCCTAATAGAATTTGTTTCAGGGACTTCCAGAGTTTCGAATAAGAATGAATCCAGTACTTACAATGCCATCTCTTTGTTAATTAAAATCTTGTTTGGCTTAGTGATATATGGACTGTCAATTTTAAAAAGTTAAGCATTTAAGTAAAATTTTCAGACTTTCTAAACTTTTTATTCCCAGGGATTCATAGCATCCCCGATGAGACTGCCAGTTAAATCACCAGGTAATTCATTTGCTTTATGGCCTATTCACTAGATAGTGCTGAGGCTCTTTCAGAACTGGGCTAGGTCGCTGATCAATACTTAATCAACCCACAGACTACAGTTCACTAAATCACTTTTTAAAAATCATCTATCCAACCCTATTCCCAGACCACCCGTACTACATTAAAATTGGCATGAGCACAGTCAAAACCAATCTCGTTCTTGACATAGAAATGGACTCTCAGGTTCCTGAAAAAGGGACTTCAAGGATAATTTTATGTCTCTGCAACCTTGTACCCCATTACATAGGCTTTCCTTTCAGTGGTTATGGGGTTTTATCGTTCAATATCAGGTAAGTAAGGAAAGTATTATGAGTGTCATAGCCTATGGCGTCCATCAAGGGCATGTGTATAGCTGACCTCCCATGCAGTGAGGTCTTGATAGCCTCATAAAGGTGCTGGACAAACTCCAGAACAGCTTGAGTGAGACAAAAAATAACATCAGCATGAGCAAGAGACTTAAGTTACACTCCTTGTTTCAGTGATCCCAAAACACACGTGGGAGGAACAGTTCAAACAGATGTGAAAGGTCGGTGGTGAATTAATGTGATAGTGGTGAGAAGTCAGATGAGAGATACCAAGTCAGCACCAGGCCACTAGAAAAGCGCTCTTGCTCTCATGACCTCACACTCAGGGTTCCCTCAGCCGGCACCTCCTCTCTCATGCAGCTTTCTGCCCAGTGTCACCTTAGGAGGGGAGATTTCTCCCCATCTAAATGGTGTCCTCTCTCTTTATTTTTTACTCCTTCTATACAGACACACACACACACCATATATATATATATATATATCATATATATATGACTATATATATATATATATATATAGTTTCTTTGATATTGTCTTCCTGGTTTCATTTGAATGTATGTTCTAGGCAGCAGGGTCTTAATTATTCACTGCTATATTTTTCATGTAGTTCCTGGTCCATCCTAGGACATCATACTTGTAGAAGAATGAAGGAGGGAATGAATTAGTGAGTGAAGGCTAAAGCAGCTCAGAAAGAAGAAAGGAACCCCTGTTGGCCCCGAAAGGGTGTTTCTTATGTTTGGGGTAAATGAGCTGAGTGGTCTTCACATTTTGCAGGGCTCAGATGAGTGTCACCTTGTCAAGGAAACACTACTGAGACCTCCAGACTGGATAAGTTGCTTCCGGGAAGTTTCAGCTCCGTAAATGCATTCTCTGCTATGCTGCAGCATGCCTTCCCCGCCCCCACCCTGTGAGTCTTACCTGGCTGCTCCGGTTGAACATTAGCTCTGGGACAACAGGCACGTGCATTATTCACGGTGGCATACCGAGCTGTTGCACAGATCCTGCTGCAGGGTAACACGCTGCCCATAAATACTTACTGACTGTATGATTCAGTGAAATAAGCAGAAAACTTATGGAAGAAAGTAAAAAATCAGGAATAGACCAGACTCTGGAGGTTCATGGAGCTGAGACAAGGAAGTGCTCTGACAACTTATTGCCCTTTCAAGGCCTACATGAACACATCATGTGTGATGAGGCAAGAAAAACTGTCAGGCCAATTATAACCTTTTTGCAATGCTCTAGGCACAAAATGATGAGTGCCTGGAGCAGTTTCATGGCAATGGAATCATCATCAGGAGAAAGAAGATAAAGGTCTGGGTGATGGATCTGATGTGAAGAACGACCATAAATGACTGAGTATTTTAAGCCTGGCTGGTTATAAAAGGATGCCACAGTCACTCTAGCCCTAGTGCTACGTTGTAAGGTTCTGAAGGAAAGAATATTGGCAAATTATTTACAGTAATGGCATTATTTCCTTATTTTAGCATACCCATAGGTAGAATCTGTCAGAAACTATATTAAGCTTTTAGACAAAACTTTAAAATCTTCCAATGAAATTTCTTTCCCAATTGGTGCCAGTTACCCAAGAAAAATTAGTTTCTATGATATGCAGATAAAGATGTGGAAATGTTGTTTCATTAAAATCTTTAGAAGTATCATGGAATTAAAGGCTTCAAAAAGAAACCCTCAAAGCTGATGAGGCAAACAGGATTTACTTCTCCTGAGAATTTTCTAAGACAATGCACAAGTGCAGAAACTCATAAGCCAACCTTGGATGGGCAGATAGCAGCGATGTTTGCTGTTTCCCACTGAGAGGTCAGCCCTGGGACCTCTTCTTTTACCAACAAGAAATTAGCAGTAAAGTTAAAAAAAAAAAAAAAAAAAAAGATGAGCCACCCAAAGCCACAAGGCTGATCAGAGGTGTAATCAGACCTGAAAGTTAGATTTCCTGATGCTCCTCTGAAAGGCAGAGAATAAAATATTTTCATTATGACACCTTTACAGGGACAGATAAGTTTCAGAAATAAACAGACAAAAATAACCTTGATCCTCTCATTTCCTCCCAGCAAAAAATGAAAATAAGGGATTCCAGAGGAAAAAGTCACCAGGCGTGTTTTGAAAGTGTTAGAAAATGTAGAAAATCTGAAGTGCTATATGAAAGAAAGAAAGAAAAGAAGGAAGGAAGGAAGGAAGGAAGGAAGGAAGGAAGGAAGGAAGGAAGGAAGGAAGGAAGGAAGGAAGGAAGGAAGGAAGGAAGAAGGAAGGAAGGAAGAAGGAAGGAAGGCAAGCATATAAAGGAGAAGTACAACAATAAGATTTCAATATTTAAATCAATTTTCTCTTTTGGATACTGAATGTGGAGCTTGGATATCTAGAATTGTCATTCATATAATATTTTTCTAGCCAAGATCATCTCTACCATTTTTAAGATTGTGATCTGAGGCCAATGTTTTTGTTTTCTATTTTAGGGCTGAAATTGAACCAGGGTCCTAAGTATGCTAGGTAAATGCTTGATCACTGAGCTATGTCTGCAGTCCCTGCTTCCTACTCTTTAGTCATTTTATTCTTCAGCAGCAGAATTAGCTAGATTCAGGGGTTCATAGAACAACACCTTAATTTTGTCTTGCTTTCTTTTCCTTTAACACTGTTTTTAATCTTTTTGATCTAGTTCTTAGATCTCTTTCTGTAGTAGCAAAATAGCCATTATCCTAACTTCTCAATGACCACAGCTAGTGGTCATTTCCTTAAGTGTTCCAACAAATGCCTCCTAAATTGAATTTCAATGGCTCTTATTATATTAGATGGCCTTTTTTGAACTCATTGTTATAATTTAGAGTGACAATTGATGGAACAAGGATGGAATGAATAGATAGGTCACTTTACATCCAAATTTCACAGACCTTAGAGAAGAAGACCAGTTTTCCTAGACACAAATTAGTGTGCTATTAGCAAAAGAGAAAGAGAAAGGTGTTGGGCACAGAGAAATGGCAACTGCCCTCTCTCTATCCCCACTCAACTATCCCCACTCAACCTAGCTGGAGTAAAAGTGATTTCCCTAAGACAGCATTATGCTTATAAGGAGGCTTAGCATGTTTTCAGGGGAAAAGGCAGCCATAAGGATCCTGTTCCTGCTTTTCTTTATTTTGTTTTATCTTATCCTTCCTGTTCTTTCTGAAAGTTTCTGCAACATAAGCATTGTTTTTGCTTTCTCCTATTTGAATCTGTCAAGGCCCCAACTCTATAGAATGGCATGTCTGTGGCACTTATTTGGTGTCTGCACTGTCTTCTTATTGTTTCATTATCTCAGATTCCTAATTCCAAGTTCCTAAGGACAGGAAGTTGGTTGTTGAAGTTCAATCTGAGTCTGTGTCCGAGATAATGTGCCTCAGTCCAGACATCACAGTCTATCAAGTGTAGTGTAATTCATTTTTGTTTGTTTGGGGCTTTTTTCATGTTCAATGGCTCTAGTGTAATTCTTGCTGTGAGCAGTGTAATCAATCAGTAATTCCAGAATGCCTTCCAAGTGATTGCCTCCATATGATGCATACAACAGAATTAAAATGCCTTGGGTTCAGGAAGCTTTCAGTCTAGGAAGATAACTAAAGTTGCACATGCTATGATGTTTGCCCTACTTTGGTTTATAAAGAAGATTTGTGATAACACAATGACTTCATCAAAAATTATTCAAATAAGCTAGGCATGGTGGCTCACACCTGTAATCCCAGCACTAGGGAAGCAGAGACAGGAGGACTGCTGAGTTCGAGGCTTGCCTGGGCTACACAGTGAGTTCAGGGCCAGCCTGAACTACAAACCAAGACCTCTATCTCAAAAAAAAAAAGAGAGAAAGAAAAAAAATTATTCAAATAAGTTACAATCGGTAAAGAAAGCTGTTCATTGCAGTAGTTGGGGGATAGTACAAATAGGAATCATTCTAATGTCCATTCAATGTCCATCTATGTCAGTAAACTAAGATTGCAACATTAAATGTGCACTAAGCAGCTGTGACAAAGGGATATATTGTAAAATTTAAAAAGCAATGTGTATAATGTGTGTATTATATCATTTTAAAGATAAGAAAGGAGTATACTAGTCACATGAACACACGCACACACACACAAACACACTGACTTTTTAAATGCCATAAAAAACACATTTAACAGCTAGCTTTAGGTCAGAGTGGCAATTAGGTAGGGCAATTGGGAATGGAAGTTGGAATTAAAAATATTTTGTAGATTTTCCTCTAGAAATATATGTACATCATTGTAAAAAGTCAACTATTTTTTTCTAGCTTTCACATTGAAAAGATCTAGAAGCTGTAGCCAGCCTAGCAACTAAATAGGATTCTCAATATGATATGCTATTTAAAAGAATCTTGAAGAAAAGACTGATCACAGATTTGGGGCAAGAAAACAACAATGGAACATCTTGCTGCACCAAAAAGTCCCAAGAAGGGCTCAGGAGCTAACTGAGATCTAGTTGACATTACTTAACAAAAAAATTAATCAGTCTTAACATCAGAAAAAGAGCAACAAGTAGCATTATGTTCCTCTGATGTGATATGACTGGAAATACACAAAATCATTTAGCAAATGTTCTTCCGAAAAGTTAAAAAACCAAATCTGAGCCTGACCTATTTACATAAACTCAAGGGACTAAGGAATATACCAAATAACATGGTAGGAATACAAATTGGAAAAATCTGCAATATGAGATATTCCACAAAAATGTTTTTCAATAAATAAATTGCAAACAAATAAGCAGAATGAAAATGAACCGGTAAATTTAAAGAACACCAGAGACAAAAAAGTAGTGATAGAATAATCAATTGTAATACTGTACCTGCTAGGATATTGATTTGAGTGCATTAACTTTTAAAAAGGAGAGAGAGAGGAAGAAAGAGAGGATGTGTAAATTTCATATTCTAAATACCACCATTACTTTTTTTCACTGAGGGATAATACATTTGGGAATATATTTTTAAAGAAACAAGGAATCTTGAGTTTGCACAATTTTGTAGTGAGGTAAAAATCAGTCCTTCATATCCTTGGATTCCCATCTCTGGATTCAATCAACTTGGAGGGAAACAATTCAGGAAAATTGCGTCTAGACAAGACTTTTTTCTCTGTCAGTATTCCACAGAAAATATAGTACATGTATTTGTATAACATGTTGTATTAGATATTATACATCATGCAAAGATATTTAAATTATATGGGAAGATGCACATAGATGATGTACAAACACCATGAGTTTTACACAAGACCTGAGCGTCCGTAGGCTTTGGCTTCCATGGACTGGGGTCCTGGAATTCTTCCTCACAGATCTTGAGGGTGGCTATATTTACAGGTAAGTGAGCTGATGTTTGAGGTTTATTCTAAATTAATCTGGTATGTAGAAAGGAAGGGGTATGAATGTGGAGGTAGGCATGGAACAACGCTGACCATGTGTTGATAATTGTTGAAGTTAGTAATGATTACATAGATCATAAGAATTTTAACTATATACTTTTGATTATATTCAATAATTTCAGTAATAAACATTTTAAAAAGCTGTCTCTTTAAGCTTTAAAAAGCTGTGTGTTTAATTCATCTTCTGGTTATTTCTAGAAAATAATTGTATGATTTATGGAAACAAAGTGCTGTGAAAATTCCTCCTTAGAATGATCTGGAATAAAAATGAATTCCATAAGCATTAAATTTTCTCTACCCTTCATCAATTGTATTAAAAAAAGACTATTTCTCACATCAACTGACAGGAAGTATTTCTAAAATGGGCCATTGATAAAAAGGCTTTGATCCCGTGCAAAGGAAATACACTATATTGAGTTTTTTAAAATATGGATCTTTTTAAAAAACAGATTGTTTTGACATTAATTTCTCTTCAAGGTAATATCCCTTTACTGTGATGCTCAGTAGAATTAAGGTATATTTTCAATTTTGCCAAACATCTGTCACGGCATAATGACTAAAATTTGGTATTTTTCTGTACAATCAAAACAACAGAATAACTTTCTCTAGACTAAAATCAATCCCCTTAATCCTCTGAATTTTGTTTTCTACAGCATACTTGTCAACAGTCTTATGCCCATGCTGCCAAAACTTCCAATAACATGGCTGTTTTCCAGCTGGGAGGACTGACAACACCATCTTGAATCAGAAACACCTCAACTATCCCAGATAGCTGTGAGAATAAAGTGTTTCAGAAGAATGGATGCCCGGAAGCCACAAAACTTTCCAAATAAACTTCATAGGTGCCCATCCACATTTTTAGTAAGCAGAAAAAACAGACAACCCTCAATAGATGAAAGATGAAACAGAGGTAGGACTTCACCATCAGTTAATTGTAAGGATTCATAACCACTCCTGAAAAGAAAGTAATAATATTTATTTTTGAAAAAATATTTATTTTCACATACAAGGACTCTCTGTACATGTGTGTATGAGAGAAAAACAAACAAAGACAGAGAGATAAAGAAAGACACACAGGCACCGACAGTATGATCATTACAGAGGCAACACCACGAAATCCATAGAGTGCTGCCACAGCTTATGCTGAAAAACTCCAGAAACACAATGCTCTTACTCTACTGGCAACACAGCAATATGGCGAATAGTTCACATCCAGGGTGTGACTCTTGGATTTAAAGAACAACTTTACTATGAATTGTGTGGCTCCAATAGATTACTTATCTTTTATGCATTTCATTCTTGTCATCCATGAAATGGAACATTTTAGCCTTAAGACATAAGAGTGACCTCTTATTCCTAGGTGTTAAAGGATTAGATCTAGACCACGTCCCTAATGTCTCTCATGTTTGGGCATGGGGTGTTGGAAGGTAGTTGGATGATGGACTGAATCACTGTGGAGTTTATAGCTCATTGTGCTTTTAGAAGGTGTGCTTGTCTGGAAGAAATGTGTCACTGTGGGAGGACTTTCCCAGGCTCCTCCTCTCTCTGTTCACTAGCTTCCATGAGGTGAGAAGCAATCCTCTCCCACACCCTTTCACCATGTTTCTGCCTTGGAGCCAGCTGACCATGGACTGAATGCCCTCATCTGTGAACCAAATTAAACCTCTTCTTCCTCAACTGTGATGTGAGGTATGTGTCCTGGCTATGAGAAGGCTGAATACAGATGTTCACGAGGTTTGTATGGGGAAAAGCTTAAAATAGGACCTGGTGCGCAGTTATCAAAGAGAAATGTGTGGATGACGATGACAGTGGAATCACTGAGCCTGGGTGGAAACTCTTTTTGCCTAAGCAATACTTGGATTCTGTGTTAGAGAGTGCTCATTGTCTGGTCCATCATCAATTGATTCTATTATCTATCAAAATAGAAGTATGGCTTTTGGCAGCTGGTGTAGTCACCTGGAATACAGACTACACTTTCCGGCTTTCTTTGCTGCTAGGAGTGACTAATATGCTTGTTCTAATCAGTCCAAATCAACTAGAAACCTTGTGTGGCATTTCTCATAAATTTCTAGGAGGAGGTGAGTCTGCCTTTCCACCTTCTCCCTCTTCACCCCTCCTTCCCAGAATGTGGAAGTGATGGCCAAAGCTACAGCAACCTTCCAAACTACAAGTTTGTGCACCGAGGATGACAGATCACATGTACAGAAGAGCAAGATCTATCTAACTCCAGAGCCTCTTTACCTGTCACAATCTTTCTATTCCACATGTCAGTCACTTGGGAAATAAAGTGCTGGGTTATTTTTATCATAAGGATTCATTTTCATTTGTCTCATTACTGTTATTTTGTTGTGTTCCTGCCATCAGCCATGCCCCTTGGATCTGCTCCAAGAAAATAAATATTAAGTGAAAAATAAATATTTCATTTACAAATATCTATGACAATCCATGTGTAGATGGGGTAGAAATATAGACCTGCAAAAGATGTGAACAGATCAAGAAAAATGTAAAAGCCAAGGAAAGGGACAAAGGCACACTGTTATGGGTGAAACATAAGAATCAGTAGGTGGCTGTGAACCATCATTAAGGTAGTTATATACTGGTACAAATTCCCAATATCAAGTGTGATGATGATATGATGCATATATACAATGTACCAACAAAGATAAAAAAATTTTAAAGTTAGGTAAATAGTACACAGAAATTTGAAGACAAAGTAATAAGGAAAAAAGAAGAAGAAAGGACACCCACCTGGAGATATGGTTAATGGCTCAGGCACATGAGGAGAGGAAATATTTATGCAACTTCTAGGGCTTGAGAAGGAGCCAAAGTATTTTGGCAGCCAAGCACTGAAAGTCTAATCTATAATAAGTGAGAGCCAGTCTACCAAAATTGTTCCTGTAGTGAATCTACTCTGAGTTTAATAAGGGAAACATTCCCATCCATACAGGGAATTGTTAATATAATAACAACTCTTTTTTGCTTTTTGTTTCCCTTGACACAGGTCAAAGTGTGCATGCTGATTTGTCTTCTAAGAAACTGTTGCTTGTCTTCTTTCATAACAGCAAATGCAAATTCGTGGTAATGAGCACTAAAAATCCCGTCAGTCTGGCTGACCTGGAATAGTCTGTTAGAAGCTGATTGATGACTCTCCTGTTGTGTTCCTTGTAGCTGCCAAAATACGTGTCTCTGCATTATGGCTGACCCAAAGCCTCAAGAGCTGTTTAACAGATTTGAAATTATGCAATGTATCTTCCACGCACAGCCTCATGTTCTTTTCTACATATATTTCAAAGTTGGAATGAACCTTCAGCATTCATTTGATGCAGTGATCTGGTTTAGAAAGATGTTAAACTGAAAATGGCCAGCTCCTGTGATTATCTACAAACTTTAAGCCAAAACTCTCCTATTGCAGATTCAATATTTTCACTCAGAAATTCACTCTGTTTTCCCCAGAAGTTTGCAGAAGTTCTTCACCATACACAGTAAAAATATGTGCTATCTTAATGTAATTCTTGCATTGTGTTTGGTCCTTTCTGGACATAAGAATAGTAGCTGGAACTCTTCATGGAAACTAATTGTTGTTCTTGAAAGGAAATCATCCTAGACCTTAAAGCTAATCAGGTTCATTTCTTCTAACTCTCTTTTGTGTAATATTTGCATCCTTGGGATTCTCTTTTCTGAATTTGTTCCAGTTTTTCTACTCTTTTCAAGGTCTGAGAACCCAAACTGAACTCATTAATCTGATAAGTATCTGACTAATATGAAGCCTGAAGGTCATTTCTCATACATGATACATAAACTTCTATATATGCTACTGTCCTTCTCATCCCTAGTGTGCATGCATACATGCCTGGACACATGCACATGGAGAGATACACACATACTCTATGGTCACTGATGGAGCCAATTTGTTTTAACTGTACATCTAGTAGCAGGACTGCCTCATAATTATGTAGGTGCAGAC